>MVGT01001515.1:3531-16890 GCA_002174775.1 Macleaya cordata
ATTCACCGAGTTGACACTAGCTTTGAAAATGATGCAAAATTAGCCACTGTAATTAGGCGCCTAGAGGCTTTAGAAATGAACCTCCCTATGAAGCCAGAAACTATGGAGAGACACTTGTCTAATCAAGTTATGATTGTATCGAATACTTTGCAGAAGACATAGTTAGTGGATAAAGACCAATTTGAATGGGCGTGGATAAATGAGATCTTGCATTATGACAACCGTACTACCAATCGGGTAGAGAACGAGCATTACACATTGAAGAGATAACTGGGAAGGTAAATGGTGATTTCATTACTTGTTGGGAGGAGATGCACTTGATGTTGCAGATTCAAATGGTCACAGTTAAGGATTCGTTCCAACATAGTTTGATTTCTGTCAAGCATACTCATCAGATTAAGATTTTCAAGTTATTACGACATCATGTTTCTGAGTATGCATTGAAGCATATCTTTATTGAGCTCTAACGGTTAAAATCGTCGAATTTTAATGTTTCGAGGTACGGGTGTGTTCTTTGCAAGAAGACAGGATTGCCTTGCACATGTCAGTTGTTCAAATACAGTGAAGATGGTGAACCTATCCCTCGAGATGTAATAGATCCACATTGGAAACAACTCTTTATGGTTCCTTTGGTGGAGAAGAAGATTAATTTTGACTACCTGTCAGCCTTGAATTTAATGAGAGATTTATAGATGCAAATGACTGAGGTAAAAAGGGAGGCATTCAAAGATAAGTTGCAAGAATTGGCACAACTAAAAAGTAGTAACCTATAGGAACCATCGGGTACATTTCCTACAAAGGGCCAGAAGAAGTATGGATCGAAAGCCAAAAGAGAGGCCACCATATCCACCAAACGAGATCCATCCAGGTAGGAATTTTTATTAGGGACAAAATCAAACCCTACACCAGTACCATCTAGTAAAGTATCGAAGAAGCCTAAGAATTCACCCAAGGTTACACATGCGCCCAAAAAAATGGTAAATAAATGATTGTATATTAATTTTTTATTTTAAATTCTTATAGATCTGTTAATTGAACACTAATTATATTGTAAAACTATATCGTCTATCATTTGTATAAGTACACAAACCCTAAACACTGGTGGTACCAAAGCATAATGAAAGAATACCCAAATCTTCTTCCAAGTTGAAAGTTAAAGTTGAGAATCTCCCTAATTTTGGTACATTGTTTCAAACAATAGTTTTATGGTCAAACTCAAACAAACTTCAACTTAAAGATATAGGAACCATACCTAAGGTTGAGCGAGTAGAACCGGTTGAGTGGGGAGAACCGAATTCGTACTTTGTCAAATAATTACCAACAAGTATGGAATGTTACATCTCCGGTATGCATAATGTACCTGGAGACGAACATTGTGGATACCAATGTATTGCTCACATAATGGGCCAAAATGAAGATGATGCTTGGCATGTAATCCTCGAGAATATCGGTGCCGAGGCATATGACCATCGGGCCTTCTACGAAACCATTTAGAAACGCGAGGGTGATGATTATCAGAAAGTAGTTTCAAAGATTATAGATAGATGCTTGCAGCATCGGAAAAGATACCTGACTACAGAATGATTTTCAAGGTCACACGAGGGAGTTGTTGCAGCACTGACTTTTAGTTCGGTAATTGTCTTACTCTATAAAAGTATGAATATTACATTTTTTTCCTCACGGGGGCCTTACACACGCCAACGCCAAATGGCGTTTTAGGGTAATGGATTTTGTTGTCGGAAACCACTTTACTGCGTTGAAATTGAGCCCGGGATCACCAATACCCTTGGCTTATCAGGGATGAGATGAATATGCCGATGATGATGCAAAGAGGTGGGTTATTCCATATAACGACAGGATTGAGGAATTCCAACATCTTAACGGGTTAGATGGGGAATCAAACCAGAAAAATCCTATTGAATTATAGCCGGATTAGATGTTTACATCTAATATTTTTTGTTGTAAGAAAATAGATTTTGAAAACATGATTTGAAGAAAATAACGATAGAAAACATAACTTGAAAATAGGTTTTATGGCAGCGGTTCTCCCTACCTTTTTTACTTAATTTCCACGAGGCTTTGACCTATTTTTCATTTGACTCCAAAAGCTCTAAGCTTCTTTACTCTTCTTCAAATTTTGAAGAAGACGAGACGAGAAAGAGAGAGAGAGTGAGAAATTGGCTAGGGTTTTGGCTAGGGTTTTTTTAAACTGAAGATGGGTTTTTGTGTGTGGGATGGTGTAGCACCCCAAAATTTTATTAGTGTATGCGATCTACACTTGACATAATTAAGTGTAGTAACCCAACATTTTTTATGAACTTGGCATGAGTCTATGAGTTAGATGGTCTAACCCAATATTTTGTGTGATGGACTTGAGCATGAATCTATGATTAAGTGCTCTAAGCCCATCTTTATTTTCTTTGAGTTAAAACAACCCAACATGTTATGTATTATTTCTAAAATTCGTATTCATGTCTGTCAGTATACTTTGGACCCATTTTTGGGCATCTTATGATCAGAATTGGTCTTGGGTTTTCGAATGAAGTTGTAGCTCTTTGAATCTAGTTTTCAGAATGGTATGGTTTGTGATATTCGGACTTACGATCTGGGAGTTATGATCATTACAATAAACTGTGTACATATGATTAGTTGTAGACTAACATTAAAGAATAATGTTTATTCACTCAAAACTTTTGATTTAGACCACAAGATCATTTTGATTAATACATGTCTTTATATCATTAAACTAGGGGCATAAGTTACATTAAAGTTTTTGTTTATAAAATGATATTTATAAAAATTAGTCTTTGTTATAAACATCTATCACCATCACTAGCTAATGATGGATACACTACCATTACAACGTTTACCACCACTAACTAATGATGGATGCACTACCACCACTAGCTAATGATGGATATACTACCATTACAACTTTTAGTACCACTAGCTAATGAGGGTTGCATCACCACCACTAGCTAATGATGGATGCACCATCATTTTCCACCATCATGATAAAAAAGTTTTGAAAGCCTATATAAGGAGGCTTAAACCAAATGAAAATGGTTACTTTAAGAAGTTCTCTCCATTTTTACTCCATCTTCTAAACCATTCAACATCAAGTTCATTCACTTCTTCAAACTTTAAACCTTATTTTTCCACTATTAAACCTATATAAAAAGAAGGGTGTTTCAACTAGAAAAGGTATTTTTCAACATCAAAAGAGGAAATTTTCAATTCGAAGAAGAGGTATTTTCCAACATAAAAATGGAGTTTTCATACTAGTATTGGAAGCAAATCAAGGTAGGGGTCGAAACCCTAGTATAAAACCTATATTCTTGATTATATTATTTTTGAACAAATCATGCGGGTAAGAAAATCTATCATCTTTGTTTACTAGATCATGAAATCTATTTAAAATTGTATTTTATGACGGAATAGTGTGGTGATTTATGATCTAATGCAAGATAAAATGTGGTGAATATAAAAGTGAGATGATTTAATAAAATCAATGGTCAGTAAGTCCTAATGGCTTTCCACGAAAATATGGCTCCCGCGGAAGACGATTATTGATAATCGTGGTTGGCTCACCAGAACAAGCCCTGACTGGTAAGATTAATTAAAAACCTTAATCTGATATTTGTGACAGTTCATGCATATACAAAAATGTGGCAAAAAGGCCCTGGAAAACACAAATAACAAAGGTTTTGTGAAATTTTAGTAACACTGCAGAGTTTTTCAGAAACGCTTTTAACTGAAAAACGTGGTTTCTGTTGTTGCATATGTTTTGTTGCATTTTAAATATGTTTCCCATTCATACATGTTTGTATCTATTATTTTTGGTGAGTTTTCTACTGAGCTTTGCTCACCCCGATAATTTTCCCCCCACAGAGTTCGAGGAAGATGTTGGAGCATAGATCGTAAATTTGACGATCGTGGAAAGATTTACTTTATAGCATAAATTTATAAGTTTGCTTAATTTGTTTGATCACACCTTTATGTACTTTATCATAAGGATTATGGGATCCTTTAAGTTCTATTTTGGTTTGGATAATGGTTTCACATATTGGAATTTTAATATTTCAAGTTCAATCTTGAACTCAAAATCTGATAGTACTGCGATGCTTAAATTGTTTTTCTTAATTCTGAGATCAGAATGATGTTCCGTCAGTGTGATTATTTTTTATTCAATTATTTGCTCCTAAAATTTCATAATTTTTTTATTACTTTTGATCTAGGTTTGATAGGGTTAAACATCATGTCTCGTTGTTGGGTTTCTGCGGTCAATGCAGATAGACCGTGTTACGTTCAATTTTATAGTATGCTATGATTTTCAAATTAAAAAACTTTCTTCTATGATATTTTAGATCTATTTTTCTATTTTTGTTTAGTCTTAAAATGACTTAAAATCGATTTAAAATGAATTATTTATGTACAAAATAACAGACCTTATGCAAATTCTAGACAGATTAATATATGTCTAAAACATCTATTAGTTTGCATAAACCCTTAGATTTTCTTTAGTTAAACTTAGTTAACCATGAATTAACTTTCAACTACTCTTTTGAGTTAACTTTTTTGACCTATTATGGTTGACTTGTATGGAATAGAGAGAAGGAATTACCAATCTTTATTCTTATCATACCTTTAATCATGTATCCTCCTAATACTCTTCTTTTTAAGTTTAATGATCAGAATCAGGTCATATAATTTGAAAAGTGGGGTGTTACAGATGGGGTGGTCGACCAACACCCTAAATATAGGGTTCGACCACTCCCAATCCCCCTCTTTTTTGGTTTCTTAAAACTACCCTAAGTGTATCTCTTTCCAAGTTTATCTCAAACTTCTATTTATCTTTATTCGTGTCGGTAAACTGAATGGGGTACACGTGGGTTTACAGTTACTGATAGTCCAAAAAGGTAGGCACGAGTCCCTGCCTAAATCACAAGAGGTGACCATTCAGGGATCGCAATGATCACAAGAAAGCAGGAGAGACGCAGGGGAGGAGAAAGTAAGGCCTCAGAGTGGTGGACAGTGAAGGAAGGAGCTAGAGTCGTAGAGCTTTTTTTGTCTCTTGCCGTGAGAGTTAAGCTCTGGTTTGTATGTCTTTATGTTGTTCTTGTTCTTCCTATGGTCCTCATTGTTATCTTCTCCGGTGTTTCGTAACCAGATTTGTAGTTCTATGCATAGGTTACGTACGAGAGTAGACCTCTTTGTTAAGCCCTCTACCTTAGGACACCAGGCTTACGTGGATTTGGCGGTTGTTGATGGCCCTAAGAAGAGAGAGCACGCGATACTTATTGAGCTGCTTCTCGAGTCCTGTCCCAAATGATGGGTAGCCACACGCAACGATGTTTCCAAAGTTGGTAGAGTACGACAGAGATTTCCTTTGCTCGTGTTTGGCTGGTTTATTGTGCCCTCCATTCCTTCATATGAAAAAGGATGTAGATGCCACCTTTAGAGATCATCTGCCTTTCCCTTTTCGGCCCTCCAGAACTTGAACCTTCATTCCCCCCCCCCCCTTTGAGCAAAGGCTGTTGTTTGGGAAGAGGCAGGTGCCGCCCTAAGCTCGTCTCACGTTGTAGTGATGAGCTGTTTTGTTTTTGATGTCGGGACCACTGGTGGACGTAGTCGTGGCTTAGTTGTTGCCACGTAGGCTGGTGAGAGGATGTCCACGTGGGTAGACCAAAATCCACCCTATACATTTAGTCCCCTACAAGGAGAGGGAAGGCTGAAAGCGTTTGCTTATCCCTGTACTCGAGTTCCTTCAGGTTTTGGTCAGCCAAGTGCCATCCGTTTTTCGTATCTGAGGGGCTCTGACATCTTGGCCGGGTTTTCCAGGCTTGATTTTGCGGGCTAGAACCCATACGCATATTTAATGTGATTTAGACGTCTTTGTAGCATGAGTCGTTTCTTCATCAGTCGCACTCCTATGTGGACTAGTAGGGGTTTTGCACGTGGCCTGGTGATTTGTTTATCGATTGCTATTCTAAATCGTCCTGTCGATTCAAATTTTGAAACTTGGCACCAATTTTTTTCCATATAAATAGCATCCGGGGAACCCTTTGCTTGACCATCTGTGCTTTGAGTTTTTAGAGAGAGAGAAAATCACGGTGGTGAAGCATAGAAAGTATCTTTTCATTTTTAAGAAAGTGATTCTTCCTCAAAACTAGTTAGTATGTCGAAGAAGGGAAGTCACTTGGGTTCTCGCCCTTCTTCTTTTTCTTTGAGTGCTCTTGAATGGGGGGAAAAGGAGCGTATAACTTTTGTTATTGGGCTAAACAAGTTCAAGCCAAGACGCCGCCCATGGACCATCAGTTTACGTTCATAACGATGGCCGAGGATCTTCCAGAGCCCGTAATCCCTCGGCACATGATTATGTTTCCCTAGGAGCGCGACGACTTCTCGGTTTCTCCCATCCTCTTCCACTTACATGTTTCTCTAGCCGTGAATTGGAGACTTGGATCAGAGAGATATATGCGAACCCCGATTTCGTGGATAGACTTAAGAGGGCAAGCATTCATAATGCCATTCTTGCGTCGTAGGTGCACATCTACCGAGACATCAGGGGTTTGGCCGCCTTTGTGAGCCGCTGGTGTAAGGACACCCACACTTCATTTTTTACCTGGGGTGAACTTATGGTAACTGTCGAGGACCTGGTTTCACATTTGAACTTGCCTGCTTCCGGAACCGTCTGCCCTAGCCGTTTGTCTATGAACCTCATGGAAGAGGAGCTCATGACTCTACTAGAGAGAGGGATTCTTGGTGCTACGAAGAAGGCTGAGGCTAAGAAGTCATCCAGGCAGTCTTATTTTCCTGGTTGGATTCGTTATTAGTGCACAATCAGTAAGGGGCGTCGCCCAGACGCGTGGCTTATAGCTTTCATTGCAACGTGGCTGTCCTATCATATTTTTGAGAATTGTTCCCCTTTTGAGAGCATCAAGAAGGAGTACCTTCATCTTGCAATTAAGCTGTCCTCTGGTAAGTCATCTTTTCTTGTTGTGATGTTCTTAGGGGGTACTTACGATCTTTTGGACGAACTTTATGAAAATACTCGCCTCTCTAATAGCGCGCATCTGTTTGACAACTTCGTTCATTTTGCTTTTCTCCAGATGTTCCTCTGGGAACATTTTTCGAGTTACTCCCCTAGCTTTAAGTTCCTATGTGTTGTTGTTCCTGAAGCTGGTGTGACAGTAACTGGGAACATTTCGCCGCGCCGGCCGTTATGTATTATTCTCGTGCCTTTACTTGGGATAAGGTGAGGCCCTTTTCAGTTTCATTGACGGTCTGTATGGATAAATTGCGGTCAGTTTGCTTCTGCCCTTATGAAGTAGTCCTCAAGGGTGTGGACTCCAATATTAACCGTAGCCCAGTTCAGGGTGGTTAGACGCTCACAGAGAAGTCCCTATTGGCGGCGGATAGCATTAAGTACTGGAACTTTGTTATTGCAGCTACCCCAGGTTTCCTCCCTACTCGGGGTAAATCATGGGAGCTTTAGGTGTACCATGTGGATCATTGTGCACGATAGCTTGGCTATGATCTGCCCATTCCCATTCGATTGGATGATTTTTCTGATGATGATCTTCATGAAACACACTTCGCTCCTTTTCTTCGTGATGGCAGGGCTATCAACATTCACCAATCTCCTTTTGAGATTTTCTTCCCTCCATTGGTCGACCTACGCATTCTTCCCCAGGGGCTTTGGATTTGTGGAAAGGGCAATTGAAGTTGATAACCCTTTTCTTGTCCCAGCAGGTGGAGCGTGCATGGGACTTTATGGACACTAGCGAGCATAAGCATCTGAAGCCTATCGGGGAAGAGGAGTCTACGCCTTTTGAGATGGAAACGCTATCTAGAAGAAAGATCCCTTCTAGTGGGTCTAAAAGGAAGGGTATAGTTTCCTCTTCGGGAGCAGTTGACCCCAGCGCCAAGTGTTAACACTCCATGGTGAGTCCTGTGCTTTTGGTTTAAGATTCTTTGACGCTGTTTTGTTGGCATTTTGATTCGTTCATTCATTTTCTTTTTAGGCTCCCGCGTCTAAGAGCAAGCAATTGAAGACTTCTCAGACCTCTTCAGTCTCTGAGAAGAATGTGAGCCTCTTTTCAGACGAGGATTCCTCTGGGGATGAGGGCATGGAGTCTCATGATGACGTTTACAGGCACGATGTTTTAGATGATGATGATGATGATAATTATGAAGTACCCCTGGGTTTTGAGGATGTCGGTCCATCAGCAGAGGATGCTACTTCCTAGGAAGGAGGGCCAATTGACCATCCAAAGGTGGCAAAGATGAGGGCAAGGGCTGATACTTCGCCAGTTGATGATGATGAGGTTGCACAGGTTGTGGAGGAGAGTGAGGAGATCAGGGAGAGCTTAGCGCGTGCAGCTCGTTTTGAAGAGCTTGCTGGTACCCTGAACTGAATGGTGGCTTCTTCGGAGGCAGATGCAGGTGTTGTAGAGTCTGGGGGTGTTGTTGAGGTAAACGTCTCTGTACCCGAGGATGCTACTATTGGGGTGAATGTCTCAGCCCCAGAGAATGTTACTATTAGGGTGAATGTCTCAGTCCCCGAGAATGCTGCTGTTGGGAAAGCTGATATAGCAGTAGGTTCTGTTGAGGTTACTAATTATGCAGTCCCCATAAACTTTGCGGGGTAACACCAGCTGTTTTTCCTGACACGAGCCCTATTGATCCTCCTCCCCCTGTAGAATTGGTGACAGAGGCAAGTTCGGCGTCAAGAACTCAGGGAGTGGGGGTTGGCCCAAGAGAGGTGCTTGATTTGCCTAAGAGCGTTGCTTCGGTGGATAATTGGGGTTTGGGTTCGATCTATTGGGTAGGACAGTTCTTAGTACTGGCGGAGCATCAGGAGGTTTACCGAAAGATTTAGTTGAAGAGAAGTCATTTGGCCACCCGTGTTGTGTTTCAAAATTCGATGGTGGTGTTAGCTTCGTCTGTTATAAATTTGTTGAATGTTGTGGTTGCAATGAGCACTACCCTCCGTGGTGACCTGAAGGAAAGGCTGTCGCAGAAGTGAAAGCACCATGTCACTAATGCAGATAAGGGAGGTTATAATGTGAAGTGGTTGAAGGACCACTTATGTGTAGTTCGGGCAGCCTAGGAAGAGAGTCGCACTTTTACTGATGCTGTTGCAACTCGGGAGCAGCCTTTGCTTCAGTTGCGAGAGTGTAGGACTGTTGTGGAGGCCGAATTGACTGGCCTAAGGGCGATGGCGGTAGCTCTTGAGAAAGAGTTGGTTGAGATTGACAACCGTATTCTCGCCGAGCGGCTTACGTTTGATGAAGGTGAGTGAGCCAAGGCGGCTTACGAAAGTTTTTGGAGGTTGAGTGTGTTTACTAGGGATTTGGACGATTAGCCCTTGGGTCTTTGGGTTGTGCGTTGTATGGATGTCGAAAGACTTGGGGTATTTTTTATTCTTTATTTTCTTTGCTTTGACTGGACCTGTGGGCCCCTCTTATAATCAAAACCCCATTTTAAATGTAGTGTCTTTTTGAAATCTTGCCTTTTAATTCTTTGTGCCGTCGTTTGTGTTCCCCATAGCGAATTTGACGGGCACGTCGTCCGAGTTTCACGCCCTTAATTGCTTTGCAACTGTCTCTTGGCTTCATTAAATAGGGTGCGTAGGGATAGAGAACTCCTTGTGCAATCCCTTCTTCTCTTTTCTGTTGTGAGAGATGACAGACTTCTTTCTCGTGAAGATGTCCAAGTTTTCTTCCGTTTCTTTTGTTTTGTTGCACCGAGTCTAGTCGATGGAGTTTGGAGAGTTGAAGCAGGAACCTGATGTTCTGGATATCAGTCTCCTTCTTTGGTTTTATGATTTCGCCTCAGAGGTGGTGATGGATTTTGTGATCCCGCCTCACCCCCGGTGGCACCTAGTTGCTGAGGAAGCTAGCATCAGTATCCAAACCTGCTGGGCTTGCAACCCCCTTGCGCTGTTGCGGTAGCGTTTTGGGGTTTATTCTGGTCCTTCCTATTCTGGAGGGTAGAGGTGGTGGTGGTGGTCGTCGCGTCCTTACTGTGGAGCCGGAATCCAGCACCTCCCAGCGCACTCACACTCTCTGACTCCGAAGAAGAGAGAGAATGAACACGTGGGAAAAACGAAATAGGATTCGCCCACGCGGGGGTGTATGAATGTGATAAGGGTATGGAGTCGCCACCTGATTTATGGGAATCAGGACCCAAGATTTTGGAAAATCACCCTAAAACTAGTTTTCCAAGAAAAACCATGGCGATAGTCCAAATGAAGGTCTGCGGTCAGAGAAATGGATAAGGGGATCATGGTACGGGTTGGGAAGGTGTTAGGCACCCAACAACCGCCCGTCCGTAAGGACGGCCTGTACTTCGCGATTAAAAGTTTTCAGGGGATAAATGATTAAAACTAAGCAATGCTATATATAAACAACAACTGCACTAAATAAATAAATAAATGAATAAAGAAAAAGCCCCCCTAAATCTACGTGTCATGATAGGTAGTTCTGGGGCGAAAAAGGTGCATACATTCATCTGGCTGAATGCAGCAAAAGAAAGCGACACGCGCCATCAGTAGGCTCGTGCGCAAAAAGCAAGGTGACGTGGATGTGCTCTATATCCACGCACAAGCAAAGGGTGTGATACGCGTAATATGTACACGTACACTCAAGCAAGTGACATGGTGCTGTATACACCATACACTGAAGCGATCACGTGCAGTATGCCACGTGCGCCGAAGAGAGAGTCATGTCCTTGAACATGAAACTCAGGCAATTCACACGTTGTATACGTGCATCGCCAAAACAGAGAAGTCACGTCCTTGAACGCGATTCTCACAAAAGAGGCGAATATGTCCTTAGACATATGCCAAAATGGAATCACGTGTTGTATACACGTGTCCAAAGAAAACAGGGATCACGTTCAACATAAAACGTGCCCGAGAGGGATCATGCGTGATGGTCGCATGCCCGAAAGAAGAAAAGGGTTCATAGCATCCGTAGATGTGAACCTCAAGAAGGGATCACGTGATCAGGACACGTGCCCAGGAAGGGATCACGTCTGATATGAGACGTGCCCAGAGAAAAGCAGATCCATAACACCCTTAGGTGTGAATCTCACAACAGGATCACGTCCAACATAGGACGTGCCCAAAAGATGAAAAGGGTCCATAGCATCCGTAGATGTGAACCTCAAGAGGGATCACGTGATCAGGACACGTGCCCGGAAAAGGGATCACGTCTGATATGAGACGTGCCCAGAGAAAAGACAGACTCATAACACCCATAGGTGTGAGTCTCACGACGGGATCACGTCCAATATATAGGACGTGCCCGAGAAAAGGGATCACACCATGCACGTGTGCCCGGGAAGAAAACGAGCGTCGATAGGACGCGATGTATGCATGCCCTACGCTCTAATGTCGCACGAGGGTTTCTAAAGATCCCTAATCTGTTTTAGGAAAATCTTGACCCTATATGCATGAAATCCTAAGCTAAATGAGATGAATTTTGAAAAACATTTTCTTTCAAAACTTCAAAACATTTAAAACAAAGGTGAGAGTAAAATAGGAATTTCAGCTCATGTGAAACCCTAAGTCCTCTCGAAAATAACACGAAACCCTAGGCTAATGCAACTTGGGAATCTACAGCACCAAGCCCTAACCCTAGAGGGGAACTAAACTAGAGACCTTAATCTCTATTATTATTTGTTTTTAGGGTTTGGCGATCTATCAAACCCTTAGGTTTGATAGGAAGAGACACGGATCCTTAGATCCAAGAGAAAGGATAAGGCTCTTACGGCCTGAGAGATGAAATGGGCTATGTGCCCGCAAGAAAGAACTGAAACAATGGATCCAACAAAAGGGATGGGCCTTTGGGCCCACATCCCTAGGAAGGGCCTAGAGCCCAAAAGGAGAAGAGTGGGCACTGAGGCCCATGAAAGAGGAGGGGTCGGCCCTCAGGCCCATTGGGCCCATCGAGAGAGAATGGGCCCGAAAGCCCAAAAGTAGGTTATTGCAAGGTTTATTCGATTTTAACCTAAAGCTATTAAAGCAATTTAAACATGAGAATTAAGGCTACTAATTACTCGAGATTAATAAACAAGTAAAATAAAGAAACCTGATCCCGCATGCGCAATGCTACAGCTTCAAACACGAAGGTGAGTGTGAGCACAATAAACATATCGACTAAAGCAAGAAGGACACCAACAATGCCTATGAAACCATAAGTATGAAATCAAGCATACTATGCATGGAAGCAAGCATGTAACAAAAAGAGAGCAAATGAGGCCTCAAATTTTAATCCTCAAATGAATTCGAACGATCCATACCGTTCATTATGTTCATCATGCNCTAGATATGGCTCGTGGAACACCTGCGGCTTAATGGTGAGATCGAAAATCGTGAATTAACCTTGAACGTGATCCGAGTTCACCGGGAGCGTGGCTATCACGAACGCCAACAAGACGACACAGTAGGCTGGTTGCAGCATTTATCGAACAGGGCTGTTCACTGGCATCTTCACTATTGGCCCGTGCGTTTGGAGTTTCTGAATACACGTGGGCACAATATTGCGTCGATCCTGAGCTTCACCCAGAGAACTTTCTACTGTCCGCTTCTCATTCTTAGAGAATACGGCATTCATTAAGATGTACCAGATCTTTCTGGTCAGTTTTTTGGTCCTGCTCCAGTCACCTCTCGCATTATTGTGGCCACCGTTCGTTCCTTGCATTTACGACCCTTGATTGAGCCGCCAATCCTCCCGGTGCAAAATCCCAGTCGGGTGGGAGCGTACCGTGACTGGCGCTTAACTCTCTCTTCCTTGGCATCAGATAGTAGCAACGATGAAGAAGGAGACGAAGGTGGGGAGAGTGATTGACCTTTCGTTCCTGCAAAATGAAAAGAAAACNTAAATCTAAGATGAATTTAGGCGATCCAAACCGTTCATAATATGCATTAGGCCATAATTGAGCTAAATGACATGAATATCAAGATAGATAACATGCAATCAATAGAAATTAAGGCCTTGCTAGCTCTCTTTTTTATGAGACAACTAAACAAAGGCATGAAGAAAAATTTATCCACATGATATTATCAATGATGATGTGCTTATACATATTATGTATATGGAAATATGATAGTATTCACTCTCAAATCAAAAAAAAATAAACCTACCATACTTCATGTGAAATCAAAGAAACCATATCATCACATATTTCACCCATATCATTCACACATCATGGTTATGGAACATTCACCATAAGAGCCTTTAAAGCCAAGATTTACATCCATTTAGCATGATACATCACATACATACATGCATGTAAAAATACCATCTCACATGAAAAATCTACATCCATGCATTTCATGCTAAATAA
>MVGT01001510.1:1004-12312 GCA_002174775.1 Macleaya cordata
CTGGTGAGCTGGGCGTTGCTGACTCTCTGGGTGAGGAGGATCAGTTTCTGTACTGCTAGAGGTAGGTGGTCAATTCATCTTAATAACACCCAAACTTTTAAATGCATGTTTCGAACTGTTATATATGTACCTTTGTATGCAAAGCATGGCACGAAATTCATGGATAACAACAAACTGATGTTATGAAGAAAACATTGAGAAACTGATTTTAATATGGAAACAATGCATGCTTGATCATATATCATGTCTTATGAAATGTTTCTCATGGATTTGTGAACTATGTGTCCTCAATTTTACTATTATGATTTATGTTAATGAAAGGATGGTAATGTTTGGAAAACCATGTTTTACATGTGTAGAGGGAGTATGTTTGATATGTTGGAACCTTTGGAACAGATGAAAATCTGTTTTATCGAGTGTTTTCTTGGTGTGAAACCCAACTTTGAAAATGTGACAAAAGGAATTTCTCCCGTGACCGCCTAAAGACGGTAGTGGCATCTCACTACCGGGCTTGATAGGGTTGACGACGACACGGGGAACCGCGTATGCCTTAGGTGGACTGGTGCCTGTGTGACTTCCACTCGGATTCCTGCCCGAGTGATCTGTGTGTGTTAGCCACCAGGGATCCTCACCCTTACGAGGGTGGGTGAGTTGGTTTGCCAGGTCCCGCAGACTTGGGTGCGTGGGTTGACCTGCCAGGGATCCTCACCCTTATGGGGGTGGGTGAGTTGGCTTGCCATGGTCCGGCACCCTATGGGTGAGTGTGTTTGGCTTGCCAGGGATCCTCACCCTTACGAAGGAGGTGAGTTGGTTTGCCATGGTCCCTCATCCTTAGGACCAGTTTCACTTGTTGTATGTAGATTTTCAAAAGAGAAGAAATTTCAAAAAGGGGATTTCTACAAAAAGGACTTCGATTTTCAAGAGGGTTCTTCCAAAATAGTTTTCGAACTTTAACTTAAAAGACACACAACCTGTATATATTACTATATATTATCACTAAGGTGAGCTTGTGAAAGGTTGAGGACTTTCTACAAGGATGGTGGATCATGCTTATCCGGATGTGGTACACCATCTGAGACTTTGCTAGGTGTTTTTGTCTTCAGGGCGGAATGGGACGTCAGGGAGACAGGTACATCTAGGGAAGTCTGGGAAGTCACGATTATTTCCTGGTAAACCATGTTTGTTGGTGGTGTTGAGTAACTAGTTTAGCTGAGGTTCGCATGCCTGCCCGATGGGTGTTAGACGCGGGGGAAGGTTGTCGGGGAACCTTCTCTGGATTAGTTGGGGGCCCTTGTCTAGTCTGCAGTCGTCAAATCGTTGTACTTGGTATTGATCTCGAAATAATCCTGACTGGGGTAACCCGGTCGTGTTCCTTGGCTATACTAGTAGAAGTACACTACTATTGTTCGTATATGTATATGCAGGTTTTTCTTTGATGTTTCAATCGACTATGTAATATGCATTGCTTTTATAAATGCTTTTGACTTGTTATCGGATTAAATCGCTGCATGTGATGGTATTAGAATGATTGATCTACCTACTGAGTTTCTTACCCAATCGTTTTCATGGTTTTACAGTTGACGTTTGAGGATCGAGATAGGATCCTTAGTGGTGCTGTGACGAGGTTCTTGGCGAGGGATTTCCTAGTTTTGATTTTTTATGTAGGTTTCCCTCTCTTCAGTCACAGTGGATGTTTGGTTACTGTTTTATGGTTCAGTTGTGAGACTGATGTTACTTTGTTTACATGAAAACAACTCCTACTTTATCTTCTCCCACTATATATATTTTGACAGGAAACAACAAACATAACTATATATCATATCACAGTTATATCCATGATAAGTGAGTAATTTGAATGTCGTAGTTATTTGCAGGTTCCTCCTAGTCCTACATCGTTGGGATTTTAGTTGAGTTGAGAAAAAAAATGGGTGGCAAATTTTTAGTGCATATCCTTGTTTAAATTTTCTTCTGCTGCGTATTCTTATATGCACTGTGTCTATTAGGTGACGAAAGGTCCAGTTTACAGGGGAGACTCTGCCGGATTTGAGTCTCGTTGTAGACTGATGGTAATGTCCCTTATTTTGGGGTACGGGGAGTTACATTATACAAATTATATATAAATCATACTATATAATTTGGTAAATAATGTTTTGTGAATAGCATAGTATACGTGAATAGTGACTGTATAATAATAACGTATATGTGAACACTAAAATATTAATTTATTCTACATGAATTAGATTTGCGAATAATGCAAGGCAAATGATTTTATAAGTGAATATTAAAATATATAAGAATAGTAGCGTATATTTTAATAGTATCGTATACCAGTGGTTCGAACCAGCTGCTCAAAAAGGAAAATCTCTTCAGTTGTTTAATCCAGCTGGTATGATCAGTCGTTTTTCGACCCGTTCGAGCTCTCTGGCGAGCATTTTTTTCTGCCATGCATTTCTCTTACAAACAAATGCAAAATTTCGAAAAGGTAACTGATCTTCATTGAATCAAGGGGAAACCATTACAAAAGGAGGAGGTTTACAACAACAAAAAAAAATACACGACCGCGAGAAATTAGAAGCCACCGACGGCCTCATCGACGACCACCTCCCACAACAACGAGCCATCAAATAACCCATATTACCCGCAGGATGAACACAATCATGAAATTTATGCACAGTTGGAGTAGAATCATAAGAATGAAGAAAACACCAAGTTAAATCCATTCCACCCGAGTGAAATTGACGATCGACAGAGATAGATCGGAGTACAACAAGGAGAAAAGTGAAAAGAGAGCTCGAAGGTGCGGTGGGATAGAACGACAAGAACCGAATGGCGAAAATCGGCGAGGAGCGGCGCGGTTCGAGGTTAAGGGGCTTTACCCTAAAAGAAAAGTAAAAACTTTTCTTTTAAAGGCCAAGATACCAAGGGGCACGCGCATCCTTGGGAAACTCTAAAAAGAAAAAAAAAGGCAAATAAAAGCCAAGACATGGAAATCATCCTCGAAAACGAGGATCAAGCCAAAGGATCAGAAGAAAGTCTGCTTCGAAATGTGGAGAAAAAGTCCCATTGAAAAATGCAGACCTCACCACCCAAAATTCGGGTGTCTTTACTTTGGCATACGGTCAACAAAATCGACCTTTGCTAAAGAGGGGCATCTGTAGATACCCCAATTTTGTCCTCCTTATAATGGAGCCACAAAGAATAGCCCAAGAATCATCTCAGCGGATTGAGCCTAAACCAACCCCAATTATGTTCCAAGAAGGTGGTTAAAAGTTCGCTTTAATTGGAATTGTCTAGATCTGATTAGTAAATGTTTCGAAAACATGGTCTCTAAGGGTCTTCTGGACAGAAGGAAGGTTTTTCAGAGATTTTCGGATATCACTCATCTTTTTTGCCATAGGAGCATCTACTCGAGCCTCGAACTCAAGTAGTTGGGTGCAGAGCGTTTCAGGCACCCCAATCGGATCCTCCTTATAATAGAGCTACAAAGGTGAGCCCAAGAATTATCTCAATAAACCAAGCCCAAACCGGCGTGAAACTATTTCAATAACCAAGCCCCAATTGGCCCAACCCCATTCCAATGGCCAATCTCTAAAGTAGCTCAATCATCCATCAATCTAAGTCCAAAAAGGGAGGAGATCAAAAAAAAAAAAACAAAGACAACTTAAAAATCAAAGCATCAATAGAGACTGCAACTCAAGAAATGCATCATCCAAGGTAAGTTATTCAAACTCGAAACAAGGGGCAACGTATGCCGCAGAAGATTAAAAAAAAATGAATTTTTAATTAAAATATTGTAAATAAAAAAATATATATTTTACTATATAGATTGAAACTAGAAACTTTTCGCTTTAGTTTCACCTAATTTCGATAAAAGGATTAATCGGAGCAAAATTTTAAAGTTTGATTTTGATTTTTAGGTGTGGTGTATAAAATACGAATTTTGGTATACAAGACTATCAGTATACTTATGACCTATTTTGAATACCTTATGATCAAAATTAGTTTCAGCCTATTTTAGAGAAAAATTGTAGATATTGAAATCTAGTTTTCAAAATAGGTTCATTTGTACCATTCTGATTAACGGTTAGGTAATTACAGTGATTGTTATCAATCGTGCGCAATTAACTCTGAAAATTATTTTCAAAAGTGAAACAAATAGTTTTACTGAATGTTTTAACTTCTAGTTTTACTACACCTCGAGCTAGATTTTCTAGGTCTGAAAATCGAAATGTGACATATTACATGGAATAATTACAATTTAAGGAAGTTAATGTGACACACAGAGTAAATGAGTTTCACAATATTTGTGAAGGATAATGAATCTGAATACTTCGATATTCGAACGTATCTAAGCTTTGAATAAATACTTTCATTTTAAGAATAAATTCATTCGAAGTTATATTGAGAAATACTTTACTGTTAAGCACACTTTTGACTTATTAGTCAACTAAACTTAAAGCTTACACAATTACAATGATATAATTATGCGTTGACATTTCTTGATGCATTCTGTGTTAATACTTAGAAATTCTGAGTTTGTACTATGTTATTGACTCCTTAAAGAAAGTCGGTTGACCTTATTGAATCGATAAGATTGTGTGATCTGATTTATTAATCAAGAACCAATTGTTGGTTTGATCTCATTTGAGATGGTTAGATATGATGTAATTCTGGAAGTGGATAGATTGGCATCATATCGGATAACATTATACTGTTTCAAGTTAGTAGAAAGTCAATCTTTGCACTTTGTTTAAAAAATTAAAATTGTTCTTTCGAAGAAGAAAACGTAAAGTTTTTATGCTTAGTTATAATTTAAATATTAAAACCGTTAGACGGATATCGAGGACACGAACACCAAGATAACTTTTCGTATGCAAAATTTTGCAAGAATATTTGAAAAATACAACGTTTTTATGTACAGTTGATACGTGGTATTATTTTGAGATAAGGAATGGCGATGGAAGTGTGATGAAAAAATAGTTGGTTCTCTGTATGTGTGACACATACCACATAGGATGGCAATGTTTGTACTGATCATCCAAGACTAAGCAACCATGTGAGTAAGTGAAAACAACGAAAGAGGTCACCCATTGGGTGATTATTCACACCAAATCATGTATTCACCGACAATCTTAATTTTCACCACATCACTAAAGTTCAAATCGAGATCGAGTTTGAGATACAGATAAAATACAAATTATTTTCTAAGTATGCTTTAACTTTGGGTTGGTTTAAAATTTCGGAACGAAATTCTTTTTAAGGGGTGATAATGTAACACCCTAGAAATTTTTATAACGAACATCTCACATTTGACCCGAATAATCAAGTTGGTACCCAAGTTTTAAGTATGCTTAATTGGGTATGTTCAAATTGACTAGAAAAATAAAATCTTCTCACATAAACTATACATTCATGATAGGTTACATGGTATTAAATAAAATATATTGATGAATAGTAATTGCTACAGTGCTTACGTGAAAGGATGGTTGTATGGTACTACATAACAATTGTTGAAATATACGTACGTATAAATAGTACCGTATGAACAGTACAAAATGAATAGTACCGGAAGAATAGTGTTCTACAAACAGTATTGCACAAATTATAGTCTAGTAACAAAATTTGATGAATAGTGTTTTATGAACAGTACCGTATATATAAATAGTACGTATATACGTGAATAGTATTATATACGTAACAATATGCTATGTATTCTTAGTACAACATTGTACTACATGAATTAGATTTACAAGTAAAGTAAATTAAGTATTTTATGTCATGAGTGAATAATATTGTATAAATGAACATTGACGTACACGTAATCAGTATACAGATTTTAGTACATATATTAAAAAAAATAAACAAACAAAAAAAATACGCATGGCTATAGTCTGCAAAAGGTATACATGGCTACAATAAAAGCCGCAAAAAGATACGCATGGCTACAGTACAGTCGTCGTTACAGTAGCCGCAATTTGTACCCAGAAAAAAACTATATAAAGGCCCCCCTTCTTCCCTCAAACACCCATTTTTCTCTCCTTCTTTTATTATCTTACATCTTTTTAACACCTCTCATTTTTCTTCCCACTATACTTCTTTTCTTCCCATCTTCATAACATAGTCTCTCCCATATTCTCTGGATCTATCACTAGATCATCTACACCATACCATCATCAAGATTATTAGAAATTCAAGGATTTATATCATCACATCTAGAAATAATAAATCAGGTAGGTGGGATCCCTACTATAAATAAAATCTTATTTTATGTTTTTGTTATGAAAATGCATATGAAATGTATTTATCTTGCATGGTTACACTTATTTGCTTAATGCGAGGGTTGATGTTTTATTCATGAAAATGAATTAATGGAAGTTTATTAATAACTTGCTATCTAGATTAAAAATAAATCTAGATGGTATCGGTAATGGGAGACCCTCATAACATCTGCAAGTACCGTTGTTTTCCAACTTGAGGAGACGGTGGAAACCGATGTAATAGACCTAAAATAATGGTTAATTATTAAAAGATTTAAAAAGAAATATCTCTTTTTGATGCATTAATATGGTGATTTTTGCATGTTTCAAATCTAGTATTTTTGGATAGTTTGCACCTACTGATGCCCACCCTTACATACTGATCCAAATTAAGTTGGACACCGACTGATGCACACCCTTACATACTACCTAGGAAGTTGATCACATTTGCATTAAAGAAGCTCCAATAATAAATCTAAATGAGTCATGTAATTGAATTAAGTATTCACACTGATATCAAATTTAAAATCTTATTATGCAACCTAGTTGCAAATTAAATGATGCGGAAGTATTCAAACACACTCAAACACTAAATTGAAATAATATTATTCATAAACTAATTTTTACAAGAAGGATCGACCTTATTAAATAGCCTAAATAAACCTACTTCCCAAGCAAATAAGCATTCTAAAAATACATAATACTAAAACTGCTCCTAGTCCTTTAAGAAATAAAAATAACAATTAAGATACTTTTTCTAACAAATAAAACACCTAATAAATTCCTAAGATATTAGATTTGATCAATATTAGAAAGAAATCTCCCAAAAGAAACAGTGGACTGCAGGTGGACCGCACGTGAACTTCTCATGATTCACATCATCTTATTTTTTATTTTTTCATATAAGATCTAAAAAAAGTCTTAGTGAATAAAACTACACAATATTAGGCTGAAAACCCTCCTTTTATAACCGTTTCATGCAGAGAACAAGCACTTTCTATTTTGTAAGCCTAATCCCTACTTTTTAGCGTTTTGTCAGCAAAGGAGTTAGTTCCTTCTTTTATTTTAAAACTGCAAAATTTTGGTACCTACACTACCCTTCCCTTTGCTAAACCCGTTGACTTCTAACTGTTTGCTTGTGGGAACCGATGACGTGGCAGAGAGAGAAAATAAATTTTTTTATGATTAAAAATGTTATAACTTTTAATCTACAATTTAGATATTGACCAAATTTATATTTTTGGAAAGTATTTTTCAAGATCTTTAAAATGAGACCAGACAATAATACTAAATTCAAAAAAAATAAAATCTCTGTAATAAGACTTGAAAACCCATGACTGCTTGCATAATAAAAAAGTTATTGTAATTTGCATAGTAAAAAACAATGCAAATTATAATTTGCATCAGCTATTTTAAATACTTTTGAGCATCTGTACTTCTCTAAGTCTCTATGCAACCAGATTGCATAAGAAAAAAGCTAAAAAAATTACATTTTAAACAATGCAAACTATAAATTGCATCAACTATTTTAAATACTTTTAAACATCTACACTTCTCTAAGTCTCTATGCAACCAGATTGAATAAGAAAAAAGCTTAAAAATTACATTTTAAACAATGCAAACTATAATTTGCATAGTTAAAAATAATACAAATTATAATTTGCATTGGATATTTTTACATACTTTTGAGAATTTTTACTTTTTTATGTTCAATAAAGTATTGTAGTTCATGGTACGTAAGTTCAAAGTTAACTGATGTATGCAAATTATAATTTGCATCGTCTATTTTAAATACTTTTGAGCATCTGCACTTTTCTAAGTCTCAACCAGATTATATAAGAAAAAAGCTAAAAAATTACATTTAAAATGATGCAAATTATAATTTGCATCGTCTATTTTAAATACTTTTGAGCATCTGCACTTTTCTAAGTCTCTATGCAACCAGATTGCATACGAAAAAAGCCAGAAAATTATATTTTAAACAATGCAAACTATAGTTTGCATAGTTAAAAACAATGTAAATTATAATTTGCATTTGATATTTTTACATACTTTTGAGCATTTGTACTTTTTTATGTTCAGGAAAGTATTGTAGTTCTTGGTATGCAAGTTCAAAGTTAACTGATGTATGCAAATTAAAGTTTGCATACAATTATTTGAGTTTATAGCTTGGTAAATAGGTTTTTTCCGTTTTTTTTTTTGAATTTGGTATTCATGTGTGATCTTGTTTTAAAGATCTTGAAAAATACTTTCCAACGGTATAAATTTTGTTCAAGTCTGATTTATATTTTAAAAGTTATGGCCATTTTTATGTTAAAATTTATTAATTGGGGTTTGCTAACGTGCACCATCGTTATACAATAGATGGGGTTTTTCGTCTTTTTTATATCGCACAAACATGTGCTGAGGACTGTCCATACATGAAAAAAAAGTATGTCCTCTACTTCAATTTTTTTCAATGCAAGGACATCCTACTCATTTTCTAATGACCTATGGAAGAAAAAAGAAAGAATAAATCAAAAGACCCATAACCTCAAACGTAATATTTTTTTTTTCAGTAGAACCTCAAATGTAATATTATAAAACGAAAGAGTCTTCAGGTTCCGAACAACAAATACGAACTTACCTGAATCGTTGAATGCTCCTCTAACTAAACTACTACTGAATTTATTTCGAAAGGCTATCTATCCTATGAATCCTTGCAAATAGTTTTAGTGATTAGCAATGATACTCGATGAAACGTTTAAAATAGTTCCTGCAATCTAAACAAAAAAGAAAAAAAGAAAAAGAAACA
This sequence comes from Macleaya cordata, assembly GCA_002174775.1. Taxonomy (NCBI): domain Eukaryota; kingdom Viridiplantae; phylum Streptophyta; class Magnoliopsida; order Ranunculales; family Papaveraceae; genus Macleaya; species Macleaya cordata. Next base: position 10,056 of record MVGT01001510.1, read on the forward strand.
ACAAAAATAATGAAAGGGAGGGTAGAAAAAATGGATGGCGGGTTCTCAAAAGTTTAAATCTGAAAATTGGCTCTCCATATCTTTAATTTTGAATTGGCAACGACACCATTGATCAATAGTGTAAAATTAGTGAAAATCCATGGCTGGAGCCCATCAACATTCATGTTTCATAAATGGTCTTTTTGAGGTTTGTAATACGAAAATAATGTCCTTGAGACTTGAAAAACATAATCATCAAGTAATCCTATCAGTAGTAGTATTTAAAAACACACCTAGATAAGGTGGAAGCCTCACTACCGAGGATAATTCATCATGTGACACCCTTTACTTTGGATGTACGTATCTTGGTGACAGTGCATCTATTAGATATCACCACCTCTTGACAAAACTTAGAAAGTGTATATATTTGATCTTATTTCTAAATGCATTATATAACAATTGGAGTCACCACCTGATTTAAGGGAATAAGGTCTCTTTTTTAAGTAAAAACTACCTTATTTATTTTGAAATAAAATTAGTTTTTCTATTTTCAAAACTGGAAAAAAAACAGAGGTTATCAGTTTGAGAATCAAGTTCTAGGTTGAGAAGGTGTAAGGCACCCTAACAACCGCCCGATCAAGATGATCGGTCTCTACTTTGTGATTAGGAATTTTTAGCGTATCTATCAAATCAATTACTTATATATTAAATAAAACATACCAAAATTATCACCAAGCATCAAAAGTATAATCCAAGTCATTGAATTAAATTCACTTGATCAAAAACAAAATCTAAAGGCCACAGTTGAACGATAACTTATAAAGGAAAGTGTTTGAGAATTACAAAAATGTTAAAAATAATAAATAATCCTACAAAATCCTAAAACTTATTTTAAGAACTTCCTAAACCATAAAGAATCTCAAAAAATTATTAAAACAGAAAGCTAAATCAAAATTGTATTTTTGATGATTTAACTATTCAAAAATTCACAAAAAGTTACGAAAAATACATAATCTAATAAAAAAAACCGAATACCTTATATTAAATCTATTATATCTATTCGAATATACTATAGGAGAAGCCTTGGGTTAATAAAACCCTCTCTCTTAGGTGGGTTAAAAAAACCTACATTATAAATATATGGCCCAATCTATTATCTATTACTAGCCCCCATTACCCATGCAAGGCACGGGACTTCTTTAAAAAAAAAAATTGAAGAAAAAATTTAGTTATTTCAGAATTAGAATTTATGTTTATAAAATAAATTTTTTAACCCACACCTAAGAGAGAGGATTTTGTTAACTCAATAATAGATAATAGATTGGGCCATATGTTTATAATGTAGGTTTTTTTAACCCACACCTAAGAGAGAGGGTTTTGTTAACCCAAGGCTTCTCCGTGCAAGGCACGTGGGGGCTTTTTAAAAAATAATTTAAATTTTTTTATTAGATAGTTCGAAAGTTTAATTATTTTAAAATTTTAATTACTATAAATTTGTAAGAAGAGAACTTTTAGGGAGAAAGACATTTATTATAATTAAAAAATTTAGTTACTTTAAGATTAAAATTACTATAAACAATAACAAATATGACACATAAAAATAATAACTAAAAAAAAGAAAAAATAAAAGAAAAAGAAAGCATATAAAAATATTTTCTTAAATAGATCCGATCAAGATACAACATTAATTTTGATGATATCTTCTGATTAAATTTAAAAAATTTTAAAAAGGAAAAGAAGAAAAGAACCTCTAAATAATTCTAATATTACTTTTATTTTTGAAGTAACATTACACTTTCAATCTATGTATTTGAGTTTTTTTTAAGCTCTGTATGGTTTGAAAAACGAACTTTGAGATTGAACAATTTCTGAGATCGAAGAGATGGCAAAGTATTTTTTTGAAGATGATAATGGTGAAATAAGTAAAAATTAACTTAAAAAAGTAAAGAAACAAATATAACATTGAACAATGTAGCCGTAGAATAACAAATAATAATAATAATAATAAAAAAGTAGAATATGCAACATGGAGAGCAAGAGTCGTTATTGCTTTAATGAAAATAAAACTTTTATAAATGTTAAGAAAACGAAATTAATAATGTACGGTAATAAATTAGTAATTGTAGGTAGTAAACATTAATAATGGCAATAATAATAAATCATTAATATTTTGAAGAATAAATTAGGTATGTCTGATTAGTGTATGGAAAGCGTATCTTGACGAATTATTTAATGAGAGTCATTGTAGTAATAAATTTTGAATTACCTTATATACCTA
>MVGT01001519.1:4762-15356 GCA_002174775.1 Macleaya cordata
GTGGCGCGACGGGATTGGCCCACCTCAAATTTTTCCAAATCTTTTGTTTTGTCTAAAAAATATTTTTTTAAGTAAATTTTCTTTTTTCAAAGGTATGGGACCCATTTTCACTTAAAAGTACTAAAATAACAAAAACTTTAAAAAAAAATAAATAAAATATAAAAAAAAAATTTAAAATGATTTTTTGGGGGGACCACGCACATGCAATGGGCATGTACGTGCTGCCCACGTTGGTCTCCCACGCCTGGTGTGGGTGGGAGACTGACCCCCAGACACACAAGGCATGAGGGAGATCGGGGTTTTTTTCTTTGAAAAAAAAAACGAAGAGAGAGAGATATACTAGAGAGAAGTCTGGAGGGGGAGATGGAGGAGAGCTTAAGATAGATAGAGAGAGAGAGGGTCGACGGAGAGAGGGCGAGAGTTTAGAGAGATCGAAAAAAAAAAAAAAAAAAATTTGATTACTGACGTTGAGGAAGAAAGGGGAAGAAGAAGAGAAGAAGAAAGGAAGAAAAGAAGAAAAGGAGGGAGAAGGAAGAAGAAAGAAGAAAGAAGGAAAGAAAGAAGAAGGAGAAAAAAAAAAAGGGAAAAACGTCTGTAACAGACGTTTGGGGAAGAAGAAGGGAGGAGGAAAGAAAAAGAAAGAAAAAAAGATTTTTTTTATTTTATTTTTGTTTTGTTTTTTTTTAAAAAAGGGAAAAACAAAAAAAAAATGTTTTAAAAAGAAAAAACGTTTTTTTACAAAAACAGGAAAAACAACAAGAAAAAAAAGTTGTTTTGTTTTGTTTTTTTTATTTCGTTTTTTTTAAAAAAAAAACAGCAAAAAAAAATATATTGTTTTGTTGTGTTTTCGTTTGTTTTATTTTATTTTTTTTTAAAAAAAATCAGTAAAAAAAAAAGAGTTTTCCTTAACTTTTGTTTATTTGACTTTTGCAAAAACCGTTTTGCAAAAACAGTTTTTCGAAAGCATTTTTACATGAAAACAGTTTTGTAAAAAAGTTTTGCAAAAGCATTTTTGCATAAAAATAGTTTTGCAAAAGGATTTTTGCATAAAAACAGTTTTGCAAAAGCATTTTTGCGTAAAAAAGGGAGTTTTGCAGAAACAGTTTTGCATGGTTCCTTGAGTTTTGGTTATCTCCACTTGGACACGGAGTGGGACCCGCTTGCCACTCCATCACACATCGACACAAAGAAAGGTGAGATCTCATGCCATCGGGTCGACGGGTTCGTGCCGACTAGGTGATAATCCCTACCCATCCTTTTGTTTCTTTTATTTTCTGCACTTGTATTTCATGTGATGAAATGATGATGTAACAATGCTTTGACTATTCAATGAATTCTTGTGCGTAACATAATTTAGTATTGATCATATATTTCCCTAAAAGTTTTTAATCGCGAAGTAGAGGCCGTCCTCACGGACGGGCGGTTGTTGGGTGCCTAATACCTTCCCAACCCGTACCTTGATCCCCTTATCCATTATCTCTATACCGCAGACCATCCACTTTGGATTATCGCCACGGTTTTTTCGAAAAACTAGATCTAGGTTGATTTTCCAAAATTTTGGGTCCTAATTCCCGTAAATCAGGTGGCGACTCCTTTCACATCACATTCACACTCATACCCCCTTCTCAGGTGGGCGAATCCTTTTTGTGCCCGTTTCACGTGACACGTGCGTGCGTTCTTCTTCTCTCTCGGGAGGGAGCGCTCTCTCGCATGCGCGGTGGGATCGCGCCGGATTCTGGCTCCACAGTTATATATATTGTTATATGTTATTTGTATTGTGAAAGATGATTTTTGAATCCCTACTGAGCATTGGCTCATCCCGTTCGTTTAATCTTTCACAGTGAAAGGGATACGTCGGAACGCGAGTTGCGGCGTGTTTGAGAGGAAGAAGACTAGATAGGTCTTCATAATACATTATTTTGGTTTTTATTGGCTTGAATAAGGTTAAGGAAGTTACTTGGACAAGATGGGATGTTTTATGGTCGTTTTTAGTTTAATTTTGGTTTTGACAGCATGCTAGGTTTTCTGACTAGCAGTTAGTTTTTGAACCATATCTGATGTTTTATATGGTGGATTAAAATTTCGTTTATACCTCTGGATTCTTGAGATCTATAGGAGTTTGCAGTACAAGTTTCACTATTTTAGGTTATCTTCAAGTCAAGGTTTCGTATTTTACAAGTCCTGTAATGCGTACTGAAATCTGTCACTGTTTGCGCATATGTTGGGTTTTGCCTGATTTCTAGGCGAATCCTTAAGGAACTGGACTTAGGCCAAACATGAAAGTCTAGTTTCAGTGAGATTTGACGGAACGTGATTCCAATACATAGAGAGTAAACTATAAATTTTTAACTGAATGATATGCAGGAGCAGTCATATGTGTTCTAATAATCACGTTATTTTATGTATGTTTTTCTGTTTTAAAAATATTACAAAAATAGTATACGATTGTGGACATGTTTATGAACAAAACCTCATAAGTCTCTCCTATTTTGGATGCATAATGAATAGCAACGTGTACTACAATTCTGGAAAACCCTGCACGCACAGTTGTTAATATGTAAATACTTGAGTTGCATGGACCCTAGGACCTTAGTCAGACCACATGACCGTAGTGACCTAAGAACAAGTCTAACGCGTGAAAAGCATTGACTTTGATGATGACCTAGATGTGGGCCCTGATTGGACTGCTCGACTTAGACCTAAAATCCACTTTTGTTGGGCCTAATTGACTAAGCCCATGAGATGGACCAAAATGTATTTCAAAACCCACCCAAATAATGTTTTGAGCTTTGGATATTTCAACCCAAGTGGGGTGTAAGTACACTCAAGGTACGGGATGTTACAATTCTTGGTAACTTTATGTCATAAATAAGTTTTTTATCTTCAGCGGACAAGAGTAACCTAAAAGAGCCTCCATACATATTAGAAAAAGTGAAGGAAAAAGTAAATCTCCTTATCGTAAACTTTGGTATGGGTAAAAATTTTACCAGGAGATCCATTGATAAGAACAGAGACTTAGGTTGTACTAATTCATTATACCATAAGCTCACACTAGTGTTCAAAGAACCCATTTTCCTCATTATTTGAATCAAAAATTTTCACTCAACTCTATCAAAAGCTTTGGACATATCAATTTTAAGTCCCATAAGCCCTGAAGATCATTTTTTCATCTTCGTGGTGTGAATAGCTTCATGAGTTAAGACAATATTGTCAGTTATTTGCCTATTTGGCACAAAAACCAATTGGTAAGGGGATATGATTTTATCTAAAAAAGGGTTTTATCCTGTTAGCCAGGGTTTTTGAAATCACTTTATACACAATATTGTATAAACTGATTGGCCAAAAATCAGCCGCCACCTAGGGACAATCTAATTTTGGAATTGAAGTTATAAAAGCCTTGTTCAGTTCCTTAAGGATAAATCTAGTCCTAAAAAAGTCCTAACCATATTTATAATGTTGCCACCCACTAGGTCCCATTAGTATTAAAAGAAATGAGCAAGGAAGCAATCAGGGCCAGGGGACTTGGATGGGTGCATAGAAGACACAACAAGGTAAATTTCCTCAGACGAATGAGGAGATAACATATACTCATTATTTGTAATAGATATACTGCAAGGGATGAGGTCCAAAATAGCATCAATTTGGGATTGAAATCCTTCCCCATTCGTTTGAGCAATTGAGGAAAGATGTGTGGATAAAACATTTTCAATTCTAACTGGTTCAAAATTTTCTTCACCATTTTCACCTTTAAAAAAAATTAATGCGGCTTCTTCTTCGATTAACAGAAGTAGAGTGGAAATACGTTGTGTTACGATCCCCACAAACTACTAGTTGATTTCCAGATTCTTGTTTCCAAAAGGTCTCTTGTTGGAGGTAAAGAGCCTTTAGATCAATAATATGGAGAACAATACTAGCATCCAAAGATCCATAACTATTATTTGTGTGTAAGTCTCTGAAGTGGAATTAAGAATGTTAATTTTAGTTTTTATATGCCCAAAAATATCACGATTCCATATTTTAACGTAAGGTTTAATCATCCTAAGCCCAGTAGCTAGTTGATAAGCAGGGGATCCTAGAGAATGAAGGGGCCAAGCAGTATGCATGGATTGTATCCATGCAAGAGGCATCATTAAGCCAAATATTAAAAAACTTTAAAAGGTTTTGGTTTAGAACATAAGGCAAGAGAACTAAACAATATTAAAGGAGCACGATGATTTGAAATCTTGTATATGTTTTGCAACAATATGGATCGTGTTTACAAGTCTAAACATGTTTTGAAGTTTAAAAACTCAAATGATGATTTAAAAACTTGTAAGTTTTTCTAAAAACCAATGTGTGACGCCCCGACCCCGGATTCCAATGGTCCGACCCATTTTTTGAGGTCGATTCCATTACCCGGGCTTTGAGGTGTCACTAAGGTGAATAGATGTGGAAACAAAAACAATCTCTTTAGATTCAAAAGATAAGCAAATCAGTTTAAAAGAGGTTAGGAAACTGTATACCAATACCTTTTCATTATTATTATTAATAATGTTCCTCTTCCTTCGTCAGGGTTATTCTGGAAACCAACCACCGTCTTCTCTGGATGGATCCGGATATAAACTTCTCTCTTATGGAGATGCCTCTCGACGCAGTGCTTTTTAGGCCAAACAACACATCACTTTCACAATACCACAATCACATATCTCAACTGACGAAATTACGTTTTAAACTGTGTCACCTCTCTTATGGAGTATACATCTAACCTCTCTTATGGAGAACTTTTTGATACCACTTGTAAGTATCACTACTCATAGTCACTAATGCGACTAACCCTAAAACCCAGGGTGTATCTTTTAAAACCTCTCATCTTTCCACTTTAACTTGGATATCTTATTAAAGAAAGAAAATCAGTCGTGTTTCACTCTCCTAAAACAATGTTTTTTATGCAGAAAACCTTTTTGAAAACATGAGAATATTTTGTAGAAAATGATTTTGAAAACATGATGATTTTGAAAACAACCTTTTTGAAAACATATTTCATAAACAAATTTAAGGGAATTTTAAAAAAATAATAATTTTAGGATGGGGGTTTCCCCTACCTATTTCGCTTAAATCCTTGAGGCTTTAAGAACAGCTCTTCTCCGAAGGTCTTCTATGGCTCCAAGCTTGACCTCTTCTTCAACAAAGATTTTAGAAGAAAAGAGTAGAAAGAACAAAGAAGAAAAAAAAGAAGAAGAAGAAGAGAAGAGAGAATTTTGAAGGATTTTGGGTTTTTCTTCTTCTTGAACTAGAAAGAGAGAACTAGAGAGAAACTAAAAGAGAGAGAAAGAGAGAGAGTTAAGTGGTGTGAGGAATTAAAACTAGGGTGAGGGGTATTTATAGGGTTCGACCAGCCCCCCCACCTTATCCAACACACTTTTTAAAAATAAAAACTCTCCCTTGTATTTATCAAAAATTAAATAATTATGCTAGCTTTATAAAAATCGATTTCTATAAAAAGGGGTTGATTTTTAGCTTCTAATATTTGTCTAATTTGAATGGTTGAGATTAGATATAAAATCAATCCAATGGCTATAATTATCTACCACGAATTAGAGATAAAATAGGGATAGGATTAACTGGAGTTTGGATAAACATGATCTAATGGTTGTAATTTAATACTTGTTTCCCACGTTTGAGGATAATTATCTAACTTAAAAGGATAATGTAGTATTCATCTAACATAAGTAGGTGTTTATAATTTTTAAAATACTTTAAAAGATAGATTTTTATTTTAAAAAGAATTTTGAAAACACCCAAATACCCCATCTAAGTGGCGCACCTATGTGCTACCCACGTTTTTCTATTTAATGTGTGGGGCCCACTTGGACGCTCCACACCTATATATATTATTTTATATATATTAATTCCTTTTTGCACTCAAACTCTTAAAAATGATTATTTTCTTTTCATTTTATGCATGCATGGATCCTAGGGCAAGGTTTCTATGTTTCCACCCCACTAGCTAACTAAAAATTTTGGACTTACATCCAAACTATTTTATGGGCTGATTTGAGCCCTTGGGTTTAAAGCCTACTTCTGGGTCCAACCCAGCTAAGAAAATCTAAGGTGTTACACAAGGTGCATAATACTATAAAACTTCACCACTTAAGGGCTCACGAAACCCTAAGTACTACGATCTTAAACTGAACCTTGAGTGTTAAGAAGGTATGGAATTTGCATATTATCTGTGTTTACCTCAATTTTTGTGCAACATTATTATGAATTGGATTTTCCTCAGAACATAAAGTTGTATCCTCAGATGTCTAGTTTAAGTAGAATTTTATTTTGCTAATTTGGATTTGTATGTTGGAAGTAATGATCAAAACACTGCTGCTGATGCAAACTCTGTCAAATTGTGCTCTTATGTTTTTGTTTGGTTTACTTATTCATGTTCTATGGTGAACTCTTGTTTTTTAAAAAAGATTTTTTTAGAAGTATGAAGTAACCAATGGAACACATATGAAGTTTTTTTTTAAAAATTTACTTGGGATTTTTCTCTGAAGGCCTTAGTAGACCTTAGAATCTTGAATGATAGAGTCACATGAATACTCCACGTGTTAAAGACCTTTTTCCTTCTTTCCCCTAACATAATGGATCTTGGACTCGAGTGATTGGGTTGAGTCACAGGTTCTGAGGGTAGGGTCGTTATAATTGGTATCAGAGCATAAGTTCCAGTTTCATTGGGCTTATGTGTAGTGAGTCCTCTTTATTTCCAAGAGTTTGTAAAAAAAAATTTACTTGAATGATTGTGTGCTAAATTGATATTAAATGTGTTGATAATGATGTATATACTATATGTATACTCACATATAGTCATATGAGAAGGTGGGACTACATATGTGCATGAAGTTAGAAGATGTTTCTAAATTTATTAAGTAGCATGAATATGAATCCGTGAATTCATAATTGACTATGTAAGGTATGAACCTGATTAAGCACTACTGACACTTCAGACTAGTGATGAATAAATGACCATGCTAATGAGTGAATATATATCACTAAATACTTAAAGATGACATTCTAATATATGATTTTATGAGCATGATGGTCAAGAACATGACATAAGTAGATGAAGTAATCATAAATTGGTATGTTGATGGTATGTAAGTTGAGAATGAATTATGATGATGTGTATGAATTAGTAAGCATGAATAAGATTCACATGTCCATGAGATAAATGTAATGAGGTGTCATGAATATGTATGCATATAGATGTTTAAAAAAAATATTTCCTTGTTACACTCTGTTTGCCACGATAATTTATATTTATAATGATGATGAGACTTGGTGGTTGTGCATAAGGAATACCATAATTGGTGTGTGATGATAGAAATGCGAATTTATATGCTTGGGGTGGGGTGTAACAACTAAAAATCTTATAAAGTTAAAAGACAATGACGTATTAGTTGTACTAAGAGTACGTTCGATAATGATTGGTAAATCAAACTAATACAGTACTTCATAAGAGAAGGATACCTTATGGCAAAAAAAAAAAAAAAAAGTATGTTTCTTTAAGTGAAAAGGAAGATTGATGAAGGTGATACTTAAAATTTTCTATTACTGCTAGATTTTTGAATTTCAGGATGAAATTCTTTTGAGGGGGTAATAATGTAACACTTTAGATTTTTCTATTCTAAATTAGACTGGACCCGAGGTGGGCCAAAGCCCATGTGTCCAAAGCAAGCCTTGTTAGTGGGCTAACAAAGCAAGAATGAAGGTAACACCCGAGAATTTCTTCTCTAGTACATTGTAGATTGGACCGGAAGTGGACCTAAGCCCACAAGTCGAAGCGGGCCTTCTTAGAACAAGGTGAGAATGGGAGTAAACCCATTAATTGATATGATGGAGTGGAATTAACGAGTCATTGCCAACGTACATGTTTGCATGCATGCATAAGCATAATTGGAGCATATTCTTATTTAAAAGAATGTGGATGTGGCACATGTGAGGTGTGGGGAAGTGGACCCCACACTTGGTTAGTTGTGATGACAAGGGAGGAAGGTGAGAAAAATCCTTCCCAAATATATGTATATATTGCTACTAGTATAATGTCAGTTTAATTCTTAGTATAAAAGAAAATAATATAAATGTACATATACATATAAATATATATGGAAATAAGTATTCATGTGAACCCCATAAGGGTGTAGGCATTTTCTTAAGAAAGAGAGAGAGAGAATGGGAAGGTCAACCATACCATCTCTCAAATACTTGAACTAATGTCTTTTTGGTTAGGTATATATGTATATATATATATATAAACATCTATGCTTAATTATGTAAATCAATCTTAGACAAATAAGACTATTTTGCATTCTAGATAAGAGTGGACCCCACGTAAAGGGCATTAATGCCATCATCATTATTCCATGTAAACATAGGTAATTATGTGTATGCAAATGCATTAAATATATATATGGAACATATATATATACATGGAAGCATCACAAGATCTTTATTTTTAAAATAATAAATAAATGTTGTTAAGAATAATGTGGGTCCTACTTTGTGGGGACGTTAATTAGAAAGAGGGAGAGAGAATCGATCTCCTCTCTCTCCTATCACCCATTTTTGTCAATTAACATATATATATTTATATGCATATTGATTTGGGAAGATATTCATATATAAGGAAGGTTTGGAAAATAGTCTACGGGAATATCTCTTTCAAAAATTCAAATGTAGTCAAACATATGACTAGAAATATTTGAGGATAATTGCTAGTTTAAGATGTATACAGGAAGGGAAACCTTTTTAAAATTTAAAAGAGTATTAGACTATTTTTAGTTTGTGCATGTGACATAATTGGTAGGTTATACTCTCCCTAAACTTACCAAATCTTGTGCTAACAACTAAATTTAAGAAGAATTTTCTACCAAGTAGGAAATTAGGCTCATGGTGAAAAACACCAACCATTGGATTGAATTATGTGGACAGTTGGCAAGTCTTAAGGATGTTAAACACCATAGTTTAGTGAACATACTATACACCTTAATATAATCTATTTATTATTTGAAATCTCATGATAACTATCTAAATTTGTGAGTAAGACCCACATCAATGTAATTAACATTTTTAGCTAGCATAACTCCTTACAAATCTTTGTTTTGCTACATATTTTGTATTTTTTAAATTGATTGCATTATTTATGCTAAGTAATTAAGACTAAGATTTCATTGATTGACATCATTTATTCTCTACTACCCAAATGTGCAAGTAGAATTGCTCATTATCAAATTCTTTCCCCCATATTCCATTTTTGTAATTATGGATTACAATGATTGAATCTCCTTATTTTGGTAAGTCCCAAGATGATCCAACGGTTGGAAATTAATTCCTTGATTACAAAACAAGCCAAAATCAATTATTACTATTCATCTAATTAATGGGGTGATGGGTACCTAAATCCGACGGCTAGGAATGAAGCCTACACATCTTTTCAAATTTCTTACTTAATTTACCTTGCTTTGATTGGGAAAAAGATTATCAATAGAATAGAAATAATCTCTATCTTAAATACCAAATAATTACCTTCCATATTTAAGATGGTGCATGTCTATAAAAGTGGGTAGAGAGGGCTAGCCAAGTGCAGTAACACCCGAGAATTTATTTTCTTCATAATTGTGGAATGGATCAAAGATGGGCCAAAGCCCATGGGTCGAGACTAGTCCTGAAATTTTGGACTAATTGGTATATTGGGTGTCAAAAACCCATGTCTTAATTCCATAGGGGTGGAATTAATGAGTCACTGGCCTACGTACATGATTTGCATGCATGCATAAATTATTTTACAAGTGTTTGAATAGTAAATATTAATATTTGTGTTGAGATGGAATTATGATTTCATGGAAAAATTATTGGTATGAAATACATATTCATATAAGGAAGAGAAGTGAACCCCACATTGAAGAAAATACTATAGATTTCTATGATTTCATGTGAAAATATTTATTTACATATATATACATATATTTTATGCATGTGAGTAGTTAAATGATTGAAAAATATTGTTAGGATCACATGAATTATTATGCATGAAAGTTACTAACACCATAATGGGACCACTTTGTGGGAGGCGTTGGAGAGAGAGAGAGGGAGAGTCTCTCTCTCCTATCACACATTATTGTTGCCTAAACAATTATTTTAGAAAAAAAAAATAATGGTGACATGAATAGCTCTATATGGTTAGTACACATTGATTGAGAAGATATTTAAAAGAGGGTTGATATCCACACAGCCAATTTTGATACCTTGTGCCCTCATCCTTTGACCAACAAAATTGATTCCTAATGACCTCAACCTATTTTATTAAAAAAATATATTTTTAATTAAAAAAAATACTTTTTATTAAAAAAATTAAATAATTAAAAGTATTAAAATAAAAATTTAATAAATTTTTTTTCATTCCCCACCTTCCCCACCACCACCGTCACCACCACCGCCACGCTCCACCACCCCACCCACCGCCTTCACAAAGATCATAAAGAAAGAGGGAGGAGAGAGAGAAAAAAAGTGGGGAGAGAATGATGACCGGAGAGAAATTAAGAAGGGGAAGGGAAGGAAAAAAAAA
>MVGT01001198.1:0-15705 GCA_002174775.1 Macleaya cordata
GTTGAGTTTTTCGGAGCCTTTGTAGATTTCTTCTCTTTCAACCGAAGTGAACCGAGACTCACTAGACTCTAACTCAGAATTACAAGAGATCATCTTGAGTTAATTTTTGACACGAAATTCGACAAACATAAAACATGGACCTTTCAATTAGAATGACCATGTGTTGAGTGATACACAAATCATTCCATCTTTCAAACACAAAAAACCTTATGTTCTTGCTGGTGGATTTTTGGTGTGTGGTGTGTAGCTCGTGGATTCGAGTGGTTCATTGATTCGGTGGAGTTACGAATTGCATGCGAAGTGGAAATCAAATAAGGAGCAGTTTGTGGATTCGAAGGTGTGGTTGAACTAAAGCCGTTGCCGACCAAAACGTAAAGAGAGTTGTAAATCGTGTATGTTGAGTGGTAATCGGTCTGTAAGTTCACGTTAATTCTTAGTGAATTGTTTCTGACTGGACTAGGTCCCGGTGTTTTTTCCTGTTGAGTTTTCCTCGCTAACAAAAATCTTCTGTGTTAATTTTTAATTTTCTAGAGATTGAAATATTTGGTTCTTATTTTTAACTCTGCATATTAAGAATTGGATAAGCCCTCTTGTTAAAGATTTTTTGTTCGAGACTTAGTTATTTCTCTTATAATTTTTAAATAAGTCTTAGTTTGATCCCTAACCATTCTTACAAAGTAAAACGTCAATTCAAATAACTGTAAAAAAAATTTTTAATTATTATTTTTTAGTATTTTGATATGATAACTTTCTTATGAGAAGCCATAGACGAACTTGAGAGGGAAAAGAAGGTTTTAAATCTTAGTGTTCATGATTGAGAAGTAAAAAAAGGGTCTTCCTCTACTTCAGAAAAGAAGTTCTTCTTCATAAAAAAAATAGGCTTTTGGGGTATGATTATTTTATCAGAAGTTAGAAAATAAGGGGTCTTTTTCTTCGCCAAAGAAGAAGGTTTGAGGATTTCATTAGAATTCAGAAATGAGGGATTTTCTTTTTTATAAGAAAAAAGATAGTTCAGATTTGAGCATTCATCATAAAAGAAGCGACTTATTTATCATAAATTTATTTGATTGAATTATTAAATTTTAGAGCTTTAATCCAATCATACGATTGTAACAAAAAAATTGTTTTAAACCATTGTAGGAACTTAATTCTTGATCATCCATCTCTTTCTCTCTCAAACTCTCATCATCTCTATCTTATATGAAAGTCTTAATACTTACCAATAAATACTTAGAACAATTGGCTACCCTCCTTTCGGGGGGAGATTGTGGGATTGAACCTCATGAGTGTAGTATTGTTGTGGGTTTATCCCCTGTAATTACATTTAGAAGACTTTACAATAAAAAAAGTGTTAGCGTATTCTTATCGTCGATGGTTGATCCTATAGTGCTTACTCGTTGGCGTTTTTATTCGCTCGTTGGTAGCGAGTTCTCTACGCTGCTCATGGCACCTTCTCTGCCTCTGTTGGTTATGATGTTTAGTCTTTCTCTACTTTAGTTAGTAACATGTTTTTACCTCTTACTTGTACTTGTAATTGAGCAATTGTGCCATCTTTAAACAAAAAAAAAATAGTATTAATTCTTATAATCTCTAAGGGCTAGTGGTTATTCGTGATTCAAAAACTAGTTTTGAAAAAATAATTTTTTAAAACTAATTTATTATGTATAAACTAATCTACATCTTGTATCACATACAAATTCTTTTTGACTTTACTATACAATCGTATATGATTTCACTGAAAACACCGGAAAATAACATATTTTTGTTCTATACAATCTTATATGATTTAAGTGCAAAGTCTAAAAATAAATTTGGATGTGATACAAGTTTATGGTCACGAACCACAGGAGCCCTAATGTTCTCTAATTTTTGTTAGAAGCATCAATAAATACTTCCACCAAATTTACAATCATAATCATTTACTATAGTAAACGAATATTGTTGAAAACATTTACAGGCTACAAATGCTTACAGTGATACCAAATAGAGCCTATATGGGAACCTGAAACTAGATTTGGCAATGGGTCGGGTTAGGGTTGATCTTCGGCGAGTAAGCGAGTTGGCGGGTCAAGATTATCAAACTCTAACCGTTACTAGTTTATGAAACGAGTCATTTTTTTAAACCCTAATCCTGACTAGTTTGATATTTCTCTATATAGAATAAGGAAATGAGTCAGGATCAATCCTAATCCTAATGGGTTGAAAGGGCAATGAATTAGAAATACTAATCTTAATTCTAATTTGTTTAACTAGTAAGTTGAGTTAGGTTAGGGTTTAGCGGGTTACGGGTTATTTTGAGAGGTTTACCTTAAAGCCCTTATGTCACCTGGGTAGTCCTTTTGGTTCGGGTATCCCAAAAGCTAGTCATCCATGATGTGGCGGCGATGTAAACGAGGACACGTCCCTATCAAATCCAAAAATGTACCCAAAATTGTCCTCCTCGATATTGTCGAAACTTTCATACTCCCCACAAATATAACCCAACTTCTTCCCTAAAATTACAAGAATAACCCAATTTCTTCAAAGCACAACTGGAACCTGAATATTCAAATACGGTGTCATTCATGTTAATTCCTTGAAATATAAGGCCAATATTTAGAAATTCCTTTGATAATCAAAAGCATCTCTCAACTCTATCCTTATAGCAAAAATCCTTATTGGTCTTCTCTGATCCAATTTTGATGTTCCTCAGAGCATCCACAGTCGTCGTTTTGTAAAATGGTTGTGTAAATGCTAAAAATACACAATATTAGATAAATACAAAATTAAATTCACAATGCATAATTTGTAGTGTTTGTGTATTTGTAAAAAAAAAAATTATTAAAAAATAACAAAAAGAAAAGTCAAAGAAAATATACATTTTAATATTTGTGCTGGGCGGACTTTGAGAGTCCGCCCAGCACAAATTTGATTAATGTTATGTTTGTTTGTGTTGGGCGGAACTAAATTTGTAAATCCTTTTACATATTGTGTATTATTACACAACTCTCTCTCCTGCTAGTGTATTTATACACTTTTAGACAACCCATTGTGGATTCATTTTTTACCAAATTTCCTATTTATACCCTGCAGTGTGGATGCTCTTATTGACTTATCCAATAAAAAACAGATACCTGGAATTTCACACTGAATTACATAACGTTAGCTGATTAATGTACTACTTTAATAAGGTTTAAGTTCCAGTTGTAGGATTTTGATTGGATACTTCACAACGAACACCCGTCATATCCAGCAGCAAAAGTGAACGGTCTGTTACTATATACACCATACAGTCCCCAATTTGTTCTTCCGCTTACCGATCTCTCTTACTTTCTCTCTCTAAAACACACGCACTCTCTCTCTCTTCTGAATCGAAATGTCTGTAACATTGCCATCTTCTTCCTCAGCTCTCCTCAAATCTGGAAAATGTAGGGTTTCAATTCGACCTAATGTTTCATCAACAAATCTTCTCTTTAAATTTCAGAGATCTTTCCCTCAAATTCGCGCTTCCACTGGCAACCCCTCCTCATCTCTTGACACTGGTTCTCTCTCTCTCTCTGTTCAAAGATTCAATTTTTTATTCTTGAGGATTTTAATCTCATTTATTTGAATTTTACTTACAGGATTAAACTCTGAACTAGACGCTGTTTCGAGCTTCAGTGAGATTGTTCCTGATACTGTCATTTTTGATGACTTCGAAAGGTGATTTAACGGATCCTTTTTAGTTTTTTTTCATTTTTTCTATAAATTAGTGGTGAATTAGGGTAATCTAATGTAATTAATTATCAAAATTGTAGGTTTCCACCAACTGCTGCAACTGTTAGTTCTTCACTGCTTCTAGGTATTTGTAGTCTTCCAGATACAATATTTAGGGTAAGTTTTTTTTTTTTGGAATCATTATAATTGGAAACGAATTATTAGAGGGGATTTTGTTTCAGAGAGATATTAAAGGATTTTTTTGTGGGGTAGAGTGCTATAGAGACTGCTCTTGCAGATTCAGAATGCTATGCAGAAGAGAATTCCAATTCTCGTCTTTCCTGTTTCTCTAACAAGGTTGGATTTTTATTTGAGTGGGAAATTCTGTTTTGATTATTGTCTGTTAAAATGAAAATTGAGAATTTTTTCACATTGGTGTTTGAAGGCTTTAGTGAATGTTGGGTCGGATTTGGCGAAGTTGGTTCCTGGTAGAGTTTCGACTGAAGTCGATGCTCGTTTGGCTTATGATACGCATGGAATTGTCAGGAAGGTATTGGATGCAGAAACTTTTACTAGGTGATACATTGATGTGACGAAATATATATGCAGTTCTTAGGATAATAGGATGCTAATGATAATGCATTCTGAAAATTTATCAAAGGGGTCTTTCCGTTTTGATTTATGCATGAAATTCTGTGATATCTAGTGCTTAACTCAATGATCATTAGTATATTAGTTTGTTTTATGCTTTTATGTCTGGGTCCATGCGTGTTAACTTATTGAGTGAGTAGAATTATAATTATGGGTTGTTCAAGCGCCATCTTGCTTCAATGTGGCTTGTCAGAAACTAATGTTCTTCCAGTTGGGCTCTTGATTGGACTCTCTGCAAGCTTTCTTTAAAATGGTCCTCTCCGGCTACACTTCTTTGTGAGGCTATAGGGTGAAATACACTGTGAGGCTCAAGCCTCTCGAGGTGAAGCTTAGGCATTGAGGATATAGCCTTGAGAAATTGTGAGCTATAGCTTCAGTTCTGCACAAAAAATGTTGCTATCTGAGCCATCTAAACCTCTTTCGATATCAATCATTTATAATATTTCAAGCTCCTTTCCCAAGAAGACCCTCTGTAATCCCATTTCATGTTAAGAGCTCCCAATTCTTTTAAGGATTTGTCTACCAAATGTCTTAATTTATAGCAATTCGTAAATAAAACTTGGTTATTTTCACGCTTACGTAAGTAAATGTTCTACATCATACGAGAATTGATTCTTGTTCTTTCTATAATTTATTTTGCATTTTTATTTCTTGAAAATGAGGTTTATGCCTCAACCCCGAGGTTGTACCTTTTCTTCTGGAGGCAAGCCATCTCAGTATCTGAATTAGCCTTCTTAGATGTTCCTTCCTGAGAGTTCATGTAGAATATTTTTATGCTTTTTATTTGAATTTTATGAAGAAAAATATCATTCTTGTTTTCCAAAATTGTTCAGCAACCTCGCTCTGCTCATTATGTGTACTTCTCAATTTTGTCTAGATTTCTCACTTCACAAACGATAGCAAAGTTTGGAATGAATAACAATGAAAAGAGAAAATTTTAGAGATTAAGGTGTGCCCTTTTATTTCTTTATTATGTACATGTTGGATCAGGATTTTGATGCTATTTGCTCAATGCACTGGAAATCTAGCTAATTTGATTTTGGTTGATTGCTTACCGTTACACAGTTCTTCTCCATTAAATTCAATGCTTCAAACCCAGTAGGCGAACAGTTGTTGCTTTTGGAAGATGATGATGAACCTAGCTACTTGGTTTGGCATTGTGTTTGCACCTTTTGAATGTAGAAGAAACCACTGTTCTCCTGCATGCGAAGTGTAAGCTTGCACTCTAAGGACCTGGTCTCAGATTTTCAGCCTTTGGTTTCCATGAATGCCACTGAGAGTAAGAGATGTAGTGGAGATAAGTAGGGGAAAGAACATCCGTCCATGAAGAAAGTGTAATAAGAAAATAAAACAACTATAAACAATAGAATATCTGTCGTGTTTATCACAAGGGACTACAATGATATGCTTATACGAATTAAAGTTGACTTGTCATTTTTGTTCGAGGTAAAACCTAGAGATATCCTTCATTTTTATGGGCAATATGTGCCATTTGTTCTATTTCATAGGCATGTTTCGTAAAAATGGCTCAGATAATATATTAAAAGATGGTTCCTCGTTAATATGTCAGTCTGTATTAACCAAGTTTTCTCATTGAGATGGAGGTTTGCCTTAGGAATCCAGAAAACAACTGTTGGTTAACTAGAAGATTGGAATTTAAAATTGGAGGCAGCATTGTGAAGATCCAAATGTTTCATTTTCTTTTCTAATATCAAGATTTAATTTTAATACAGTGAGAAATGGTTTTTTTTGTCTGATTTTGAATCAAATAAGATTCTTGATTTCTCATTACATTCACTTTTATCATTAACTGTAGGTGCATGAACTGTTGAAGTTGTACAATGAAGTGGAGGTCCCAGCGGAGCGTCTTCTGTTCAAGATTCCTGCGACTTGGCAGGTAAGAATCTAAGAAACGAAAGCATTTGAGCATAGTTTTTCTTTTATATAAAGGTCACAAGTTCTATATGAGCCTGATGTTTCTTGCCTCCTAAACTCTTGGTGATTCATTTAGGGAATAGAGGCCTCTAGATTGCTGGAATCTGAAGGCATACAGACACATTTGACATTCGTGTACAGATATATGCGATTGATAATCATTCTGTAAACCATACTTTTTCTCTTTTTTATGGGTATTGTTTCCTTGTCCTTTTTCTTCCTCTACTCGAGCATGTCTTCTCCTGTGCCAAAAAAATCTTTCACACACGCAACTTAAAAAATTTCCATGCTACAACATTTACTTGAGGTTAAAGTTTACACTATAACATTTGTATGAGACATGCTATAGCAGTGCACTAGAAGGACCAATTCAACTACTTCGGTGCAATTACAATAAAAACATGAGCGAAGTGTGACCTTAGAATTAGTGCTGGTGACTGAAATGGAGGCTGGCTTCTGGAGTATTATATGACCAGCAAGTAACATTAAACAAAAGGAAAAATGTTATAAGACAACACTAAGACCAGCTAGGCATTTTAGGGTCAAATTATGGGCAGTCAAGGAAACAAAATCATAGGTTATGCGGCGAGATGAGTAAGTTGATATGGATCAGTGATAAGACTAGAAAAGACAATTAAGAATGGTCATTTCAATGATCTATGCATGTACTATTAAAATCGACAAACCAGTGAAAAACACTTCGATGTAATATGAAGATTTGAAAAAGTGAAGGAGATCTTTGGCACATGCCTCAAGGATTGTTGAATGAAGAAACAGGATAGTGCATAGATGTTTCTGACTCCAACATTAGGAAAAGAAGCCATCATCCTTTCGCCTAGAGTGAGACGTTTCAGTTCAATCAGGTTAATGATACTGGTTTGATATACATAGTCTCCCCTTATCTCTCATGTCCTGCGAATCTAAAACTGAAATGCTATTTTTAATACATTTTCCTTGATTGTTAATGATCTGATCATGCTTCTTCAGCTTTTCTCAAGCAGCAGCTGCAGCTCAAGCTGGTGCATCAGTTATCCAGATTTTTGTTGGTCGTGTTAGGGTAATTTTTCTCTCAATAACACATTGCACATTATTTTTTACAACCTTTGGTAAAGATCTGTCGAGTTTATAACAATTTTCTTCAGGACTGGGCTCGCAATCATTCTGGTGATCCTGAGATAGAAGCTGCTCGTAGAAGGGGAGAAGATCCTGGGTTGGCTTTGGTAAGCTCCTAAATTTTATGGTTGGTCTTCTAAGTGTTCCTTCATTATCAACATTTTTGATAAGTTTTATTTTCAAGCGCTTAATTTCCAGCAAGAATGCTGCATCATTTTTCTGCTAATAGGTAAAAGTTAAGGACTAATGTAGAAATGCACTGTATCATAGAGGAAAACAATTATAAAAGCCAGGTGACGGAACTCATTAGAAGGCAAATAAAACATGCAAGTGATGACAAAAAGGACATTACTAAATTAGTTTAAAAGAAAATTATGATACAACTAAGGAAATAAAGACAATATTCTAATGCAAAAGACTAAGTAGGAGCTTGACTAACATAGTAAGAAACTTTATTAGGAAAGCGAAGTACTAAAAGAATAAAATTCTAGAATTTAGTAATTTACCCAAAGAACCCAAAACTCATGAAGAAGGAAAAACTAGAAGACTTGGAACAAAAATAATTTAGAAATCTACAATAAAGTTGTAGGGAGTGTAAAAAGGTCTAAAATTACTTATTAATGAAGATAAAAGGTATCTGAACCTATTCCAAGAGAAAATAAAGACAAATCACAACTAGCAAAATCTAGAAACTTTGAATCTAAACCTTAACACTCAAAATTCCTACAAATATACATGTGTTTCCAAAAAAACAAAAAAAAAAAAGAAAGAAAGAAAGAATAAAGAAGTCAAAATTTTAGTTCTATGACAAACTAAGTATGGCAAACCTAAAAAAAAAGTCCGAAACAAAAATAGGGGGATACCTAATATTTTTATCATTTATCATGACACACAGATTATTTGAGACTTATAGACTTATTTGCGATAGTCATACTTCCCTACCCCTAGAAGATCGACATTATAGTTTTGCGTTCATGTATTTCTAGTTCGGCGTACATAGACCATCTGAGTCCTATTTGCAGCTTCTGCTCACTAAGACTTGGCCTAGTTCCATTTGGTTTATGGGCTGAATAGTAACTGTCAAGAACAAACTCTTTTTATTGGATCAGTACTTCTTTTCTTTTTCCAAAAGATTTACTCATCATCTCCGTTCAGAACAAAATCTGCCATTTTTTATATTATGCGACCCCAGAACTGTTCTTGTCTTCAATTTGTCTAGCTGCTCTAAGAACATACCATTTCTGTACTCTGACATGTGACGGTTAAACTTCATAGTGAACTGTTCTGCTTCTTATCTATGTAACAAGGACACAAAAACTTGTGCTGGTGACTGAAATGAAGATAAGGTAAATATGTACTAAAATATAAGGTTGGTGTTATATGTTCGCCATGGTTTGGTTAGAGGTTTACCATGGTTAAGGGTTATCCACAAAATCTCCAAAATGAATTTGGATGGCCAGAGTCAGTCATCCTAAAATAGCCACAAAACCAGGGTATTTTCAAAAAAAATTCTCCATGTCGTTTGTGTTGATCTTTTTCATCATTTTTATAGTGTTTTGGGTTTGAACAACTGTAGACAACCTATATAAAAACTAAGGTTTTTTTTGTCAAACATAGGTTGACCCGTGTTGACCCTTAGACAAATTGGTTGTTTAGATAACAGCGACCAAATATAATAGTATAATACTGTAGTTGTTTTTAGCGCAGGAGTTTTTTGGGGAAAAATTACAAATAGTGAAAGAAATATGACACAAGTAAAACAAAACGTTTCCATGCAACATAAATCTATCAAAAGATTTAAGTTGTTCTTGAGAACCTAAATTAGTTTGAATTCTTTCATCTTTTACAAATTATTTCTTATTAAAACATCACCAAAATATAAGGTGACTCTGCCTTGCTCATCTTAATGTCTCTGACATTATAAAAGACCTAGAAGTGCTGTCTTTATACTTTTTTTTTTTTAGAGAAACAAGGAAAAAATGACATAAATTCATTTTTTCTCCATTATTGCAGGTAACCAAGGCATACAATTACATTCACAAATATGGACATAAGTCAAAGTTGATGGCAGCAGCCGTTAGAAACAAGCAGGATTTGTTCAGCCTTCTGGGGTAGACCTTTAATCTTTCTCTATGAGAATCATTGACTTCAGAAATGATCATGTTCTGCACATACCTGACTCCTCATTTACAGGGTTGATTACATTATTGCACCATTAAAGGTATTGCGCTCACTCAAAGAATCTGCTGCCTATCCCGATGAGAAATACGGTTTCGTAAGGAGGCTATCCCCAAATTCGGCAGTGGACTACAATTTTAAAGATGAAGAGGTCGAATTATTTTCTCTTGATCTTTCTACCTTATTCAGGAAGAGTAATCCATTTTGCTTGTTAAGTTAACTATAAGAAATGAGAAACATCCACATCCTGTGATCAAATTTGTGTAAGATGCATAGTTGATGAACCTCATCAATCATGCTAGATACTTGCATGTTAGTTGTGGTTAAAAAACATAATTCAGAAGAACCAATCAAAGTTGTGGGATTTGTTTACCCATGTTAATGAGTGAACAAAATGGGACACTGATTGGGTGTGACTTTGTTCACTCACTCGTTACGCCGATGACAACAATACAGGATCCTAGCACTGGGGTGTTTTATGGTAAATCTCACTATCCTTACTAGTGGGTGAACAAAATCAGTCGTTCATATTGATGCACAAGTTGACCACGAATACAGTTTAGATTGATGCATAGATTAGCTACTGTACAGAATATGGTATGTCGGTCTTCTTGAGGATTATAGAGCTAGCTCCATTATATATTTTTTTCTTGTGAAGAAGTACTTTTGACATGCATATTTTTTTGTCAAATGTTCTACCTATTCTGTCAATTCTTTGAATTAGCAGAGCAGTAGCTTCCCAAACTAGGTATCTGATGTTTTCTTCTTGTCTCTCCATTGACAGCTTGTGAAATGGGACCAGTTAACTTTTGCCTCAGCTATGGGAGCTGCTGCGGAAGAGCTGTTGGCATCTGGTCTGGATGGGTACATTAATCAAACGAAGCGCGTTGAGGAGTTATTCGGTAAGATATGGCCACCACCAAATGTCTGAATTACTACTGGTTTCAAAGGATATGGTTAAGCAGAGGTAGTCTTCTTCCTTGAGAAATAAATGTTTGGATCAGGGTATGTTTTGTGTTTAACACGCAAGGATACTTGTGCAATCTGTTCTTTAAACTTTGAAGTTTGGTTAATGTATCATAGAAGCAATCTGGTTTTAGATTATTATCTGTTGCAGATCTCTTCTTACCTTTTCTGATCAGAAGGGAAGAGACGAGGAAAATTTTCATGTTATTCTCTCTCTGATTTTGCTATATTTTCCGGCAAGGCTCGTTAGGCTCAGGAAATTCCGTTGCATGTGGTTGGGAACCATTGATTCATGAACGGCGACTGCTAAAAGTTGCACAGGGCTACTAAGCCCACAAGAAAGTGAATCAAATGGCTGTATTTTTGGTTAAGATTATGTCAGAAGATCATCTATTCAATCCAATTTTGAAACTTAATTACACAGACTTGAGTTGAGTCAGATTTCAGGCTGTTTGTTTGTTTAACTGGCTGAAGTGAAGTTTGAGTCACTTAAAACAAGCCCACCTCAGCCAAAAACGATTGAGATGAGTTGATTTGGAAATTCGTTTGACCAGAATAAGGATCATATTTGGTGGGAGCGCCTTCATCTGGGACATGCCAACAAAGTTTTGGTAGGCGCCCATAAAATATCCTTAGGGAAAATATCAAAGGATAATGGGCTTTCTGGACTTGGGCTATTAGCAAGCCCCATTTGGTTAGACTTTGACAATTTATTTCGACTTCAAAATTACTATAGGCAGTCCTCAAACTAGTCAAAGTTCAAAAGTGATTTTTTTGAATTTGGCAAGTTTTGATTAATGTCTTAAAACAGCGTCGGGCTTACAAAAAGATGAAATGAAATCTGGGTACATAACTGATTTATAAAGTGATTCACTCTATAAGTTTTTGGATACCTTCCAAATCGAAAAGGTATAATAGTCGTCTTTGTTATTCCAATTCTGTCGAATCTAACAAAATTTATTCCGATTATGTGAAATCTAACAAAACTTGAATTTGAGGCTCTAGATCTTTCTGGAGGTAATTATCTCTCATAGTTACTTGATGCTGAGAATTATCTTCAATCTAAGAACCTCAGAGATACCATAAAAGAAGGTAATCATACGACCCTGCAGGGTCGTGCAACAGCTTAAATCTCTCTGCATCATCATCTTTGTACAACTTTAAAATCTGAATATCTAACTGTTAAAGATCCATTGACCCTTTGGAATAATGTAAAGGAAAGGTATGATCACCTGTAGTTGGTCATACTCCCAAATGTCCAATATAGCTGGCTAAACCTGTGCTTGCAGAATTTTAAATCTGTGACAGAATATAACTTTGCTCTGTTTAAAATCATCTCACAACTGAAATTTTATGGTGTGACCGTCACGGATGAGCAACTGCTAAAGAAGGCTTTTACAAATGTGCTCCTACAGCAACAGTATCTAGAGCGTCGTTTTAAGAGATATTCTGAACTAATCTCGTGTCTTTTCGTTGCAGAACAAAATATTAAGCTGTTATTGAAAAAACATGCATCTCGTCCAACAGCAGGTTCTACATCACTGCTAGAAGTACATGCAACATCTTTTTCTAGACGTAAAAATGGATGTGGTAAGTATGGTTGTTATGGAAAAAGGGGTGGTCTCGGTAATTCTAGATATGCTCCGTACCGCCGGAAGTGGAAAAATACAGATAAGAATAAATCGAACCACCAAAAGTGGGACGATACAAAATCGAACCACCAAAAGTGGAACGATTTCGAAACGAAGCAAAAAGGTTTGCCAAATAAACCTCGTAAAACTTATGAAAAAGTATGTTATCATTGTGGTATGCATAGGCAATGGTTGCGTATCTGTCATACAGCGAGACATCTGGTAGATCGTTACCAATCTTATCTCAGAAAGCCAGAAGCAAATGCTGAGATAAATTTTAGTTACAACAGTGACTCGTTTGCTAATACGCACCGGGAATTACCTAATGCCTTCTATAATCTTGAAGGCGGTGACTTGGATCAACTATTTTGTGATAGGCATGTCTTCACCAAATAGAATTTTTTTGTACTACTTTTGCTTGTAAATATTTATACATATATATACATATGTGTGTACTTTTATCTTATTCTTTATTTTGTTTATTAAAGGATATGGATTCTAGCAGTAACCTATTCAATCACAGGATAAGTGGTAAGGATGTATCTAGCAGACAGTGCAACAACGCACACAATCCTTCGTGACAATAAATATTTCACAACCTTAAAAATATTCGAGGCTAATGTGACTACTATAACTGGCACAACCAATTTGATCGAAGGTTTCAGAACATCTAGTATCATATTACCAAGTTATACAAAACTATATATCAACGATGTTTTATATTCATCCAGATCCAATAAAAATCTGTTGAGTTTTAAAGATATACGTCATAATGGATACCACCTTGAGACAATCAATGAAGTATCTATGCATTACTTTAATTGTCTCGTGCTAGAAGCACAAACTAGAGAAGCTTCCTGCTCTCTCTTCGGGGTTATATCATACAATAATTAGAACAGTTGAATCATATGTCATCATGAACTAGAAGTTTAATGACCCAAAAGTATTTATGCTTTAGTATGTTCATCTTGTTTACCTAGATTCTACCATGATGGGTAGAACAATTTAGAATTCACAGTGACATTCGTTACAAAACTAGAAGCTTATGATATCCAAACACTATACTTATACTATTTATTCTTTGGGTAAACTAATACTCAAACCCTTTTTGACTAAAGTCGTAATGAATCACAGATTTTTCTAAAACGACTTCAAGGAGACATTTGTGGTTCTATCCACCTTTAATGTGGACTATTTCAGTACTTTATAGGTTTAATAGATGCTTCTGCAAGATGATCGCATGTTTGCCTTTTATCCACTCGTAATGTTGCTTTTGCATGTCTACTTACCCAAATTATTAGAATGCGTGCACATTTTCCCGATTATCCAATCAAGTCTATCCATATTGATAGTGCTGCTGAGTTTACATCCCAAACTTTTGATGCTTATTGCTTATCAGTTGGCATTGATGTAGAGCACCATGTTGCTCATGTTCACACTAGAAATGGTCTAGCCGAATTATTTATTAAACGTCTCCAACTGATTGCTCGACTTATGCTTTTGAGAACTAAGATACATGTTTTTGCATGGGGACATGCCATTTTACATATTGTTGCATTAGTTCATTTCCGCCTTATTGCATATCATCAGTACTTTCCTTTACAACTTGTTTTAAGGCATCAACCAAATATTTCACATTTGAGAATTTTGGTTGTGTTGTCGAAGTCTGCATTGCACCTACACAACACACAAAGTTTAGCTCTCAGCGCTGGTTAAAGATTTATATTGGGTTTGATTCACCTTATATTATTAGATATCTTGAACCTCTGATAGGTGATGTTTTACCACATGCTTTACGAACTGTTATTTTGATAAGACAGTCTTCCCACTATTAGGGGGAGGAAATCAGCTGTCTGAAGTACTACGTGAACTTTTTTGGAATACACTAACTTTGGCTCATCTCAATCCTTGCACTAATGGATCTAAAATTGAAGTGTAGAGGAATGTTCAGCTCTAGAAGATAACTAATGAAATACCTAATGCATTCAATGATGCAGCAAAAGTGACTAACTGACATATTCCTGCTGCAAATGCTCCAACTCGTATTGATGTCCCAGTAGAACGTGTTGTCCCAGCAGGATGTGTTGTTCCAGCAGGACAAACTATGAATATTACAGTAAATGAGTCGTCTAAAACACGCCTGAAGCGTGGACGACTACTTGGTTAAAAAAAATTCTATTCTCCGGAAACGAAAATACCAATCAAAATTTATGCGAGATAGCACTCCAGAAGAGGCTATTAAAAGATTCATACTCTCTAAAGCAACAATTCCTAGAGAGATACAAACTCCTGAAGAGGAACAGGTACCTGTAAATAAGGAAATCTCAATAAATTATGCATGAACTAGAGAGGTATGGGATCGTAATGAAATAACTATCGATGACATATTCTCATTTTTAGTTGCTACTGGAAGTTTTAATGATGATGATGGTATTAAACCACACTCTGTAGAGAAATATCAACAAAGAAATGATTGACCAAAACAAAAAGAAGCAATCCAAGTAGAATTAGATTCTCTTGCAAAATGTGAAGTATTTGGACCTGCAGTTCCAACACTAAAAAATTAAACCATGTAGATTACAAATGGGTATTTGTAAGAAAACACAATGAGAAAAATAAAGTCGCTTGCTATAAAGCATGACTCGTAGCACAAGGTTATCGCACAAACCTAGGATTAATTATAAAGAGACATATTCTCCTGTTATGGATGCAATTACTTTTAGATATCTAATAAGTTTGGTAGTCTTAGAAGGACTCAACATACATCTAATGGATGTGGTTACAACATATCTGTATAGAAAGTTAGATACATAAAGAGTATTATATAACGGTTGAGGCGGCTGTCCACATGCAAAGAGGTGGCAGCCCTCACATACATGCCCGACACATCAACACATATGTGTTGAGCCCTTGAAGGGCCTATCCCATGCAAGTCCCCTTATATATACCCTATTCCCTTTGCATATTTTGTATGGATGAAGTTAATAAGAAATCACTCTCTCTCACTTCTCTTGAATTTGTACTTTTACACTTATCCAAATAGTGTAGTTATTATAATAAATGAAAGTATCTTACACTTGAATTGACCCTGCAACTAGAATGTATCATTGTCATTTTCACTAAAACATATCATCGCTGCTTCCAAGGCCCTTTTTGGTACACCGTGGTTATTCTTAAATGCAAAAATTTATTGTTCTTATAGGTGTTAATTAAAATTTCATAAATTGAAAAAAAAAATCTGATATTGCTTATTTTGTAGGCTCATTGCAAATCTCACTAAATATGTGTTATTAGATGCCTTCATTAATCACCTATAAACATATGATGAACTGTGAATTTTTGAATTTGCAAATTTCAATGCTTACAAATTAGGGCGGGAGCAGATTCGCCCAGAAATTGCGCTCCCATGTTTATTGAATTTTAGCATTTTGAAATTGCAGTCCTAACATTTTGAATTTTAGCTGATAGGTATTTAGGAGTTTTAAGTTCAACAATCTCTACCACTAATAATCCTTCTCTTCTCTCTCTTCTTTCCTCTCTTTTTATTTCTAACAAG
>MVGT01001202.1:3733-18123 GCA_002174775.1 Macleaya cordata
AATCCACTAAAAGAAATGAAAACTTACAAACCGATTTACCACTCGATGGACACGAATTACGACTCCCTCTACGCTCCAACAGCTACGGTGTATAGTTCTTCAACAAATTCGAACTCCACGAATTTGCCTCTTAGTACAATTGAACCCATTCTGAAAACTAGATTTCAATATCTACAATTTTTCTCTGAAATAAGCTGAAGCTAATTTTGACCATAAGGTATTCAAAATAGGTCATAAGTATACTGACCGTCTTGTATACCAAAATTCATAATTTTATTTTACATCAAAATTTAAAAACTAAATTTTGAAAATTTACTTCGATTAATCTGTTTATTAGAGTCAGGTGAAACTAAGCCAAAACTTTTGTGCTTAACTCTTGTTTCTCTTCAGGTAATAAAAATATTTTTATTTCTCAATATTTTAAGTAAAATAACATTTTCTTTGGACTATTCGCATATTGTCAAGAATGCATCGGTCAAACTAAAATTACTTCATTTTGATATTTAGAACTCCAAACTCTAAAAAGTCGAGCTCATATGAAACTAGATTCATAATTTCATATTGTGGCTTAAGACCACATATATACAAATACATTTAGAAATTATCTCAAATAAAAACTATGTGTATTTAGTAATGAAAATAATTTATTTACTCATAATTCTAATTAATTAATATAATGTATACGTATACAAAATCTATGTATACATACTACATTGATTATATATACGAAGCAATGTTTACAATATTCTTCATATACGATATTGTTTATTTGTATTCTTCACTTAAAATATTTGATTTACTTCATTTTGTAAATCTAGTTTTACGTAGTATAATTTGAATTTTATACACAACTATTTGTTCGCGTGT
The DNA here is from genome assembly GCA_002174775.1 of Macleaya cordata. Lineage (NCBI taxonomy): Eukaryota > Viridiplantae > Streptophyta > Magnoliopsida > Ranunculales > Papaveraceae > Macleaya > Macleaya cordata. Next base: position 4,601 of record MVGT01001202.1, read on the forward strand.
ATGTTACTATTCAAATATATATTACTATATATATTTTACTATTCAAAAATTATTTTCCTTGCATTATTTGCAAATCTAATTCATTTAGAATAAATTGATATTTTAGTGTTAATATATACATTATTATTTTGCGTTATATTTCTAGTATTCAAGTATACCGACACTGTTCACATATACCATACTATTCACAAAATATTATTCACCAAATCATACAGCATGATTCGTATATAATTTGTATAACATATTATTCATCAAGTTCTCATCATAAAATTTAATTTATGCACTATTAGTCAAGGTCACTATTCCCGTGACACTATTCACATATACGGTATTGTACATGTATACGACATTATTCACAACTGTGTTGCATTATTTATCAAATATTCTTTATAGAATATAATTCACATATTATTATCACTTTGATACTATCCTTCGAATACCATTCACATATACGATATTATTTATGTATACAAGATATTATATACTCCGTCACTATTCATATAAGTATGCATTTCAACATTATTGAACATACATACAAAAATTAAGCATCAACTTGACTATCCATTCAAGTGTACTTACCTATATGTATTCTATAATCATGTAAATAGATCAACTTGCTTCACGTACAACTTCTATTGAAAACAAATAATTCCTACAAGGGTCTTACTAGCAGTAAACCTTAATTATTAACTATATACAATCAACTGTATTATAATAAATTTTTTAGTTATTATCCCACTCTAAACAACACAGGATTTATCCTATTTATTTTGGTTCTAAGCGGAACACACTCTTACTCCATCCTACAAATGAGTAAGGAAAAGAAAATAATTTTAATATAATTTTTTTTTATACGAGAAAACAAAACATAAATAATTTTGTTATAAAAGAAAATTTTATAATATAATGAAAGTTTAGAACTCACAAGCCCAAGAAATCAGGAACTTGTGCTCTGATACCAAGCTGTCACACCCCGATTTTTGGTACTCTAAATCTGACCCGATTCGCCGAGTCCGAAAACCAAGGCATGATTAGTATAATAGATGTGTAAGTAAAAATATCGAATAAAACTGATTTTCTTTATTTTTGAAAGACAATGAATTTAAAAATATTTTATTAATAGTCTACTTTAGTCAACATTGGTTACTTTAAAGTTAGGCCCAAGTCAATCAAGTCAATGTAAAGGTCAACTTAAGTCTCTAGCTAAGTCAAAGTCAATTCAAGTCAACCAATATTTAGGTCAATGCTCATTGACTCGTCAAAATCAGTTCAAGTCAAAGAAAAATAAAAATATAATGTTTTAAAATTAATTTTCGTGTCAACTGCATATAGTCGAGTAAAATAGGCGTATTTACTTAACCGTAAATCCAAATTTTACAAATAAACCCATTTTAAAAACTAGATTCACAGATCTACAATTTCATCAGAAATAGTCCGAGGCCAACTCTGATACTAAAGGGCCCAAATATTCATCCAAAGTACTGATACAGACGTGTAAAAACTCAGAAAATATAATTTTCAGCTTTTTAACAATGTTTGTAAAATCAGTAACTTTGAAGAGAAATTACTCTCTAACCAGAAATTAGAAATACATGATATAATACCTTTTTGAAAAGGAAAAATTGAGATCTATAATTTTGACAGAAATAGACTCGGCTCAATTTTGACTGAAACATGTCCAAAAATACCATTTTATAAATCTGACAGTATAAATTACGGGAATTATATAATTTCGTATAAAACCTAATTAATTCAATTATTCATAATGATAATTAAATGTAAATTAATACATAAATTATATAATTTAAAACTTAACATCTAAGTTTATATGAATGTTAAAACAATAAGAATTAATACAAATAACCCTTATCCCAAGTGATAGAATAGTAGTTTAATTCATCAGCTATATTTATACAAATTTGATAACACAAACTATCTGCTTCTTAATCTATACATCTTTGAATCCTTCACCCTCAACGTAACCTGTGGGGGGAATTTAGGGGTGAGTAAAACTCAGTAGGTGCAAACTATCCAAAAATACTAGATTTAAAACTTGCAAAAATTACCATATTAATGCATCAAAAAGAGATTTTTCTTTTTAAATAATTAACTATTATTTTAAGTCTATTTCATCGGTGTCCACCGTCTCCTCAAGTCGGAACTCAACGGTACCTGTAGGTGTTATGGGGGTCTCCCATTACCGATACCATCTAGATTTATTTTTAATCTAGATGACAAGTTATTATTAAACTTCTTTTAATTCATTTTTCTAATGAATAAAACTCAGCCCTTGCATTAAATAATTAAATGTAACTATGCAAGATAAATATATTTCATATGTAATTTTATAACAAAAACATAAAATTAGATTTTGTTTATAGTAGGGATCCCACCTACCTTATTCGCTATATCCAAATCCAATGGTGTAGATCATTGAATTTTCATAACCTTGTTGATTTTTGTAATATCAACAATATATAGAAAATATCTTCTCAAAAACAATATATAGAAAATAAAGAGATGTTTAGAGAGTTGAAGAAGGGAAGTTTGATATATTGAAAATGAGAGGAAGGGAGAGAAAATTTGTGTTTTGAAGAAGGAAATAAGGGGGGTTTATATAGGAAAATTTTGAGATTTTATTATTATTATTATTATTTTAATATTTAATTTTTTAATATAAAAAATATTTTTTTATTCTATTTAGTGGGCTGCTACAGTACATGGCGGCTACTGTAGCAGCAGCCCACGTTTTTATAATAAAATATTATTATTAATTAATTAATTAATTAATTAATTAATTTTTTTTTAGAGATAACTCTCTTAAAGTACATTATGAGTTTTCATGCAAATTACCATACATATGAGAATTTTAATTTTCAAATCAATACTTACCTAAATGGGCATACTTTAATACTAACTTAATTATTGTTGGTCAAGCATGGAATATTGACAGTATGGAATATCTTGGGGTATTACAGAAAGATTCAGAACGACAAGTTGAAGGCAGAGGCAAAAGCTCGAGGAGAGAAGATTAGCACAAAGAGACAGCCACAGGGTCCTTTGTGGCTGTCATTATGTGAAACATTTTTGCATAGAACTATACTAAATCATCTGTGAAACATGATCTTGCATAGTTCCTGCAAAAATATTTTTGCATAATCTATGCAAAAATATTTTTGCAAGGACCATTCATGCAAAAATGTTTTCGCATAGATCTATGTTGAATTTTTTCTTCGTCTTTTTTCATCTCTTTCTCTTATTTTCCTCTTCTTTCTCTTTCCTTTCTTTTCTCTCTCTCTCTCTCTTAGGTCCCTCTCTTCTCTCTCTATCCTCTCTTTTCCTTCTTTTCTCTCTTTCTCCTTTCGCTTTTTTTTTTTCCTAATCAGATCTTTCCCCATTTCTCCCTTATTCTCTTCCTCAAATTGTAGGATCTGATGAACAGACATATCTTGAAAGATATTAGATTCGAGCCAAGGTTTGGCACCATGAACTCTCTTCTTCAACTTGGAGGTTGGAGTACTAGTATGTTCGACTCCCCTTAATTAATTAGCTAGGGTAAGTAACTATCAGGGATTTGTCGCAAGAGAGAGAGAGAGAGAGAGAAGGGTAAAGTGGAGTTGTACGTGATAAAACAACTGAAGAGATTGAAAGAAATCAAGAAGGGAAGAATAGGTGGAAGGGCAGATCTAAAAAATAATTTAGTTAAAGAGCAGATCTGTCCAAATTTTATTTTTGGACTAAATAGACCCATATAAAATTTGGTGGACTAAACAGACTGAAAAAAATTATTTTTGGCCTTTTGGCCATTCCCCCTTAAAAAATATCTCCAATTGATAAAAGCCTTTGGAGCATGATTCTGAGTGAGAGCGCAAAGATGCAGAGCAGGAGCATAACAAAATTTTAGACGGCATTTGACGTGGATGATCTTGGTGCTGAGGACACCATCCTCAAACCCTTAGAACATGTTCTTGGTGGGCTCCCTTATCACTTGTTGTTTTGACTATTTTTCGATTCCTGCGTGTCATCCTTGCGCTCTGTATCTGTATCGTTCCAGTTGTTTTTTCGACTAATTAACAATTATTAAGCAAAAATACAAATGAAAGAAAATAACAAAAATTACTTACAAAAGGGTTACCAATCATGATCATTTATGTCAAGAGATCAGTTCTACCAATACATTTATGGAGATAGATATGACAGAAGAGAAGTTTGATTAACTAATTTACATTTAATTAATTATGTTTAAAACTTAAAACCAACCCAATCTTTTGATATATGATGTCTTAAAAAGATCTTACCTACATATTCTTCGTTTTTTGCTTATACTAGTGTCTAAATCGTATACATATCGATAAGATTCTCGAAGAGGATTTGTGGCTTTCGGGAAAGGCCAGGGTAGATATTGTGATAACATAAAGGGAAAGGGAAAGCGAAACGAAAAAGCCACAGCCAGCAGTGGAATTGTTCCTAGGATATGCCAAATTCTAAAGAGAGAATTACGCAGTATAAAAAGGTGTTGGAACTCTGAAACACCTCCAGAAATGCGGTGAAGGCAGCAATGCAAATTAACATGTGTGAGAAGAGTTGAATAACAGCGCGATTTTCCTTTGTCAGGGAAACACTGTAATAGTTTTCATGCCTGATGCTCTATATATGACATTTCTACCAAGGTGAGAGTTGCCCTGCTATTCACCCACACAATGTCTTAGATCAGCTAGTCGATCCAACAGCTTCATCTGCCATTCAATTGCACAATTATTTAAAGCTGTCTTTCTATGCAACAGTCACCGTCTTTACCATGCAACTCATTCAGCTGGCATCTTTTAACGAACTATTTTATAGTAATCTTGACATGAACTAAAATGAAAAAATGAATGACTTCTTAACAGTTCTTGAATTGTTTTCCTCTGTAGACAGGTAAAGCTGATATAATGGTGATGATCCAAGGTTGTCAACAACGACGATGGACTACTTGATCTGCAGATTTCGCTGAGCTTGTTGATCTCCACAATCAAAATCCTAAGAAAGCGAGAACGTGCACACAAAGGACATCCAGAGAACCACATTACAGACTGTTGGAATTATTTAGTTAATTTAATAATTCTTTTTTGAGTGAAAAATAGTTTTAGTTTTATTTCTTGAGTTGTGTCTCTTGGAGGTACCTTTTATGGGCAAAGAGACATTTGTCTCTTTGAACAGACACTTTTTAGTTTATGGAGAGTTACCATTGACTCTATATAAACCCTCTCCTCTTGTAGTTTAGAATCAAGTTTTCAACAAGTTTTGTGAGTCGTATTTTTTAGTAGTGTGTGAGAGTACAGTAATTGTCAGTTCGCTAGGGCGTACAGATTTGAAGTGCCGCTTCTGTACGACACGATCGTTGTATCCTGGGAGACAGACGTCCATGGAACCGTCGGCACCGTTGCGGGGACGAATTTGTCTTAAGGACATTGTGTCTAACATAAGCCTCGATCACTTTCAGATAAGTTTTCTTGTTTTATTTATTTTGATTTTGTTGTAATCTAATCATTATGGGTTCGGTTTCTTGAAAATTAGATTACAACAAAATCAAAATAAATAAAACAAGAAAACTTATCTGAAAGTGATCGAGGCTTATGTTAGACACAATGTCCTTAAGACAAATTCGTCCCCGCAACGGTGCCGACGGTTCCATGGACGTCTGTCTCCCAGGATACAACGATCGTGTCGTACAGAAGCGGCACTTCAAATCTGTACGCCCTAGCGAACTGACAATTACTGTGCTCTCACACACTACTAAAAAATACGACTCACAAAACTTGTTGAAAACTTGATTCTAAACTACAAGAGGAGAGGGTTTATATAGAGTCAATGGTAACTCTCCATAAACTAAAAAGTGTCTGTTCAAAGAGACAAATGTCTCTTTGCCCATAAAAGGTGCCTCCAAGAGACACAACTCAAGAAATAAAACTAAAACTATTTTTCACTCAAAAAAGAATTATTAAATTAACTAAATAATTCCAACACGGACTAGTTGGGAATTCACAAAATATATGCTTAGGAAGCTCTCACAACTACAAGAAAAAAAAAAAACCAACTATAACAGACCTTTTCTCCATGTTTCAGCTCCAGATTTAAAGCAAGAAAGTGCCAAAAGGACGCCGTTTAATGCTCTCCTCAAGTGTCTCGCTCCCCTTTCCATCTGGAGATAAAAATCACTCTCGTGTGCTTAGATCATCTTCACCAATGATGATTGTAAAAAGACCCATGTAAATAGACAAAAAATGCTCTCTCCATGTATACATCATTACTCTTATTCATGTAAAGAACAGCAAAGTAGAAATAAATGAGATCTCTTTTAGCACAACATTGAAGTTAATGCTAATGGCAGACCAGAGTGTGAAAAATGGAAATACTTCACAAGCCAAATTCATAGAAGCTGGTCAACGATCACAAGATCATAGTAGTATTTATTAACCTAAAATCCACATTGAATCAGTGGATGATGTATAAAGTTTTCTTGCTTAATTTTCTGCCAATTGAGGAACATCTTGTTTGAGATTTTTGGGATGTGTTATTTGAGCAATATATATAATTAAGCATTCCCAAGTAGTGAAGACCAAAGGCTTTTTACAGTATTTTGATTGAAATTCAAACTTTTGATCCATAAATCTTTTAGACAAGTAGAAAAAAATTTAGGATGAATTTGGTTTATCTATTCAGGTTTAGGCGATCACTCAATTAGAGATCTACTTTTGTTTTTTACTTTTACCATTGCAAAATGACCACATCAAATTTATAGGTTGAATTTGTTTTAATCATTCAGGTTTTAGGTATTCATAATAAATAAATTTTCATGGTTGAATTTTGTTTCCTAAACATGAGAATTTTTCCAACTTCGGTTACATTAGAAGTTAATAATTTTTTGTTTTTGTGATGTATGTTTTGATAATGCTCCATTACTGAATTTCTAATAGATTAAGTGATCAACACATCTCCGATAGTTTTTTTCTTTTTTCCTTTTCTAACACAAATTCATCCAAAAAGGTCTTTTACACACATCCATTCCTTTGAAATACCTGACAAAACTCTAAATCGTTTTGGAAGGTTACAAAGAAATCAAGAAGAATGAAAACGACAAGACCCACGAACCAGAATCGACAAACCCCCCAAAATCAATCTCGGTTTCATAACAAATAAACAGAAGAAGGGAAAGAAGAGGAACCAAAAAAAAAGAGCAATAAGAAAATTGAGATCGTACCAGGTAGTCTGTGTTACAATGATGGTGGTGCTGTAACTGGTGGTTAGCCCTCGTGGAGTCCCAGTGCAGAGTGAGGGAGAGAGATATCCGCCAAACCCTTATACAAAGAGAGAGAGAGAGAGAGAGAGAGAGAGAGAGAGAGAGAGAGAGAGAGAGAGAGAGAGAGAGAGAGAGGCGTAGAGTGAGAGAACAAAAACGAAAATGACCAAAAATGGACTTTGTTCCAAAAAACTTGGTGGGTTTTTCAGCGACGGTTTAATTAACTGTAGCTAATTAAAAATATTATTAAAAACAGTGAGCTTTCGGTCATAATGTGTCACCGTTGCAAATGAACACATTATTCGAATTTAACCACGGTTATGAACCGTCGCTAAATTTTGATTTTGGGTATAAAACATAATAACTTTAATTATTATAAAATAACCCTTATCCTAAGATGCACTAACACGGACACGAAACTCGGATACGACACGACACGAACACGATGACAATAAATCTTTAAAAAATAAGACACGGACACGGACAGTATATATATATATATATTTTACATATAAATATAATTGTGGATGAATAAAATATTGGGTAGAAATATCAATTCTCATATATCGTAAATTTTTATTTTATTTTTCATTAAGGGCATCAAATTTGATGCACTTAGAATGGAACAAGAGGTTTTTTTAAAGTTTAGGGGCATCATAGTTGATGCACAACTCGTAAAAATAAGTTTTTTTAAAGGACCCTAAATACTCTTCTCTTCACAAACCTTAAAGTATCTGTCACATAATAGAAGGTGGCGGTCGACTCACTCCTGGAACGCCGTGGATAATTACTCACAAGCTCGGCCTCAGTCAAGCAAAAGAGTAGGGTTCGCTTCCTCTCTAAAGAAAGAGAGCGGCAGCCCATCTATTAGTAAGGGGCTTTCGCGGGATCGAGTCGCTCTCCCTCATTCCACTCGTCCAACTTGTACAATCGATGCCACAGAGATAGCCAACTCTATTATCGAAGAAATAGGGTAACTCCCTCCATCCCTCAGAAGAAAAAAACGGTGAGATTTAGCTATGATCTCCTCTCTCTCTCTCCAAATGACTGAAAACCTTCTCTCTCTCCTATCTCTCTTCCCTCCTTCCCTTCCTTCTTCTCTGTATATAGTTTATTTACTGTCGTTAAGTTCCCAGAGCTGGATTGTGCTGGATTCTCTTTAAATCTCCTCCTTTTTTCTCTCTTCCCTTATCAAGTTACCATCGTAGGCTGTGTCCTGATCATGTCAAATCCGATGTCTACAACGTGTCCACACAAAAAATACGTGGGACACGCACGTGACGCGTCTGACATGCATCGAATGCATCCTACACGTGTCTGTGTCAGACACGTATCCGACACGAACACTTCCCTTCAGCTATCGTGTCCGTGCTTCTTTGCCTTTAACCCATGTGATAGAATAATAGTTTAATCCATCAACTATATTTATACTAGTTTGAATAACACAAGCTATCTTCTTAATCTACACCTCCTAAAATCCTTCACCCCTAATCTCCCCACAGGTTACGTTGAAGGTGAAGAATTTCAAAAAGTGCAGCTTAAGAAGATAGCTTGTGTTATTCAAGCTAGTATAAATATATCCTGGTGCAGGCTATTCTCCGTAGATCAATACACATTTCCATGTTAATGTTACATAGTTCCTCGATAGTTTGTGTTGCGTAACATTTAACACTAAGTTTCTAGGTGAGATTCCTATTGTGGTCGAAATGTATAAATGAAAATTTTAATTTCGATGGTTTTGTTGTTATGATTATTATCTTCATATCTGATCTTATCATCCAGTCCACCTAAAAGTTAATTTCATTTAGAGGTTCAACATCCCATGCCACCTCAATAAATACATAGTTTTACAAAGGAATCTTGATCTTTAAATTGGATGACCTACTATAAACTTGAATCTTTTTTACATCTAATAGATTGGATGACCTACTCTAAACTTGTTGTTTTTACCGCAATGAGTAATACTCAGATTGGATGGGCTACCATAAATTTCTCACACTAGTTTTAAACTGCGGATGATCTTTGCTTGATGTTGTTTTAGTGTGAGAGAGACTTCTGTTAGGAGTTCACCAGGGAAGCCACCATATAGCACTAAATGAATATGTATTTTTAGCCTCTGGTACAAAAATGGGTTTTGGACATGGCTAAAAATCGTGACTATAAGCATGTAGTCACGGTTATTCATTTCTAAAATTGCGTGACCACAGGCTGGGTGACAAATTTTGGTCACGGTGTACATACAGTAACTATTTCCCCCTTATAAACCGTGTCTAAATTTGCACCACCGTGACTAAATCATTGTTGGAATAGTTACTCTATTGTTTTATGGTCACACCAATATACACAACACTGTGACCAACAGACCATATATGTATGTATTGATCACAGAGACCATCCTAACACCGTGACTAATATCAACATTCTTGGTCAACTGGTCACGGTGTTAAAAATAAAAATCGCAACCAATTGACCATTGATATAAGTATTGGTTGCAGTTTTTTGTGAATCACCGTGACTAAATTTGAACATTTGCTTTGTTAGACACGGTGTTTAATAAAAAACAGTTACACAGTGTCCAAAAACCTGAGTATTTTAAAAAAAATATATTTTTATGTAATGACAGTGCCAAACAACCAAAAATAACCTACAAATAAGCAAACACAACAATAAACCAACAAGAGTGAAAGTCTAAAATCCTTACGGTTATTAGTTGGAATAACCGTATGTCAATGTGACTAAGGTTAAGGATTACACAATCAGCAAATAAAAATAATATTGGTGATAAAGATGGAAACTAAAATCTCTAATCAAGAGTATTGACTTATTCGATTCTTTAACATGCGGAAACAAGAATCGAATATTTCAATCTCTTAATAAATATAAAGATATGCACAAGAGATTTTGTTTACGAGGAAACCCAAACTGGGAAAAACCCCGGGACCTAGTCCAGAAAAGAATCCACTAAAAGAAATGAAAACTTACAAACCGATTTACCACTCGATGGACACGAATTACGACTCCCTCTACGCTCCAACAGCTACGGTGTATAGTTCTTCAACAAATTCGAACTCCACGAATTTGCCTCTTAGTAGATGATGATGCGTCTCCAACTTGACCTCCGCAAGTCCCGCACCATGAACCAATACTTGACTCTTCAAGTATCACCACTTGCTTGACACTTTCAAGCTTCACCACCGGAATACCACCGGCACACAAAAACAGAGTTTTGGTTTAAAGTGGGAAGGATTTGAACCAAGTTCAACAAGCTTGAGAACTAAGAATTTCGAGTTTGAAAAACTCTCAAGAGCTTGTTGAGGTGAGGGGTGAATGGTTGATTGAATACTGGAGATTCAACCCCTATTTATAGTGAAGATGTCCAGCTCAATCCTAGACTAAATTATTAGTTCTAGGTCTAATGGTAGACACCATTATTGGGGATGAGAGAATAATCCATTGAGCCTCTCATCCCACTTAGAAATGTTTTCCCACGCTCAATTATCTCCCTGAAACAAGGCTTAGAGAGAGATGAGCAATAATGTGTTAAAAAGTTACTTTACAGCACAGAAAATCGCACTGGAAAAATGAATCTGGGCGTTGGTTTCGAAATCAAGCCAATCGGTTTCGAAACCAACATGTGGTTTCGAAACTAACTGATTTGGTTTCGAAACCAACAAGTACCTGTGATGGTTATTGTCTTTTGGTTTCGAAATCAACAGGTTGGTTTCGAAACCAAACTTCATCTGAAGATAGATGTGGTTTTGGTTTCGAAACCAAACTGTTTGGTTTCGAAACCAAAATTCATCTGAAGACAGATGAGTTTTGGTTTCGAAACCAACAGTTTTGGTTTCGAAACCAAACTTCATCTGTCATCAGATAAAGTTTGGTTTCGAAATCAAACTAAGGTTGATTTCGAAACAGACTTTTCCCTATATAAAATAATACCATCAATGCAGTTGGTTTCGAAACCAAACTTCTTGGTTTCGAAACCAACACTGTCCAGATTAAAAATTTATCTTTTAAAACACATTTTATCAAGAGTAAACAGTGTGGGAAACACTCTTAGCAATCTAACCACCTATGGTACTTAGTGTTCTAAGTCACTTACCATCCTAGGATGTCTTCCGGTGGTGAGTTGAGTTCTTCGGAGTCTTTGTAGATTTCTTCTCTTTCAACCGAAGTGAACCGAGACTCACTAGACTCTAACTCAAGTTACATTGACCATCTTGAGTTTACCTTTGACACGAAATTCGACAAACATAAAACATGGACCTTTCAATCTCCCCCTTTGTCGATTTCGTGACAAAAACCATTTAAGAGAACATAAAGAATAACCCTTCCCCATTACAGCATAATTCCTCTTACAATGTACTCAAGCAATAATAAAGACTCACTCCCCCATAGTTATGACATCTAAACTTTAGGAGTAATCTTTTGATGATTTCCTGCAAAGAATTCAAACTCATTCCAGAACAAGATAATACAGATAAGAAAGAAAATACAGTATCTTGTAATGAAAAACATATGAGAAACACAGGGATTTCAACCACTCCCCCTATGTATTTGAATTCTCTCCCCCATAGTTATACATACTCCCTGTTGGGTAATCATTCAGAATGATAAACACATCTCCCCCTTTTTGTCATAAATAGACAAAGGGGAAGAAAAAAAATCCCTGCAAGAAGATACATTCAGGTATATATGGAGAAAGGAAATAACTGATGCTTTTAAAAGTAAAACTGAATCATCCATTAAGTTGTTCTAGCTTTCCAAGAATCAGATAATATAGTTTTGAAGAGTGAAAGATGAAGCCGCAAATGAAAGAAATAAAAATGAAGTATCATTCACAACTAACAAAACAAAAAAAATAGCAACTAGCTCTCCATCGTATCAGCACTGGAGGATTCATCAGAGGAATCCTCATCTTCAGTGTCATCATCAGGCTCAATGGGGCGATCATGACTGGTCTTGGATCTCCCCTCTTCTGGCACAGCCGGAATGCCTTCAACTCCAACCTTTTCAGCAATGGCATTCACAACGGGCACCAACATCTTCATGTATGCAAGGATGGTGTTGGTGGCCTGTGCTTGTACAACCCGTGCCTGTCGTCGAATCTCCCTTCAAGTATGTCTGGATGCACTAGTAAGCACAGGAGGGATCGAGGAAGAAGGCTCAGTCGCAGTAGGAGCAGGAGTCCCAGCCTCTGGAGCAGCAGGAGCAGGAGCTTCCATAGATTTTAGGTGTCCTGTGATGCGCTTGACCGTACCAACAGAGATAGGGCGCATAGCTTCGAGAAGAACCTCATGAGCAGGAATAACAACTCCGAAATGTTGAAAGATTTTTCTCAATAAGCTTAGGAAAGGGAAGCAAGTGGGAATATGTGGCATACTTATTGATTGTGATCATTTGATACACAATAAAATCCGCCATCTTCAGTTTAGTCCTAGTTCCCAAATGAAAAAGAAACTCAGCCATGTCGTCACTGAGTTTGCTCCGATTCCCAGAGCAAGGGAAGAGATTAGTTGCAGCAATGTTCCCTAAAACCTTATAGAATAAGGTGCACCTAGAGGCAGGGAAACTTCTTTTCCACCCAAAACGTTCCCCAGCCAATTCTTCTGCAATGGCTTCGGCGCTAGGTAGATATTCCTCCTCAGTGTCACGCTTGGGAGGGAATTGAAGTGCCTCCGCATCATCCTCGAAATCGAGGAGAGAGGCAATGAGAGGACTATCCACAATAAAAGGTTTTCCACAAACCATAGTTGAAAACTTAAGACCCTTCTCATCAATATGGTGAAAATTCGAGTAGAATACTCGAACAAGTCTTGGGTAGGCATTCCCATTGCCATTATACAGCCTATCCCAGTTGCGAAAATTCAACCTTGCTTGAATTTCTAGAAGAGTGGCATCCTTGTACCAATTAACTTGTCGCTCAACGACAAGAGAACGCTTTTGAAAGTTTTGGATGAAAAGATTGTAACAATTTACCGAATAAAATTTTTCTTTTGTTCTAGGGCAAATGAAGGATTGGGATGAACCCATAGAGGATCTTGGCCTCTTGGGGTTGGGAGTAGAAGATGTGGAAGAGTTTGTGCGGCTTGAAGACATGATTGATAACAGCCCTAAACAATGATCTAGGGTTCAAAAAAAGTAAGGAAGATCAAGAGAGGAGGAAGAAGGCTTACCAAGATGGAGAATGCGTGAAAAGCCTAGCACTTGATCAAAATCTTTTGCAAAACCCTTGAGAATC
>MVGT01000296.1:0-22021 GCA_002174775.1 Macleaya cordata
AAAATTCATTAATTGGGATTTGCTAACGTGCACCGTCATTATTAAACAGATGGGTTTTTCGTCTTTTTACATCGCGCTAACGTGTGCCGAGGACTGTCCTTACATGAAAAAAAAGCATGTCCTCTACTTCAATTTTTTTCCCATGCAAGGGCATCCTACTCATTTTCCGTTTACTTTCTCACTCAAACTTTATTCAATGCAGAATGTGTCGAGTTGATGCTTTCGGGCAACTACTACCACTGCGTGATGTACAACGTTAAGTTGAACAATAGGTTGGTAACCTTACCAACATCTCTACTTTTGCAACCAATTGGGTTTTGGAGAATAATGACTTCAAAAGTAGGCAGATTGTTGGAATCGTTTTCAAGTTTTGTAAACGTGATTAGCAGGACTTCTCATTGCTGCAGATTTTCATCGGTAATAGTTGTCTATTATTCTAAGTAGGTAGTGCTGGCAAATTTTCTTTTTAACACTGAAAACTTGAAGCAATTAGAGGTCTAAATTCTCCGAAAAAAAGGAAATTTGTCGGCACTACCCACTTGGAACAATAGACAACTATTATCGATTAAAACTTGCAGCAATGAGAGGTCCTCCTAATCACGTTCACAAAACTTGAAACCAATTCCAACGATCTGCTCACTTTTGAAGTCATTGTTTTTCAAAACCCAATTGGTCGCAAAAGTAGAGATGTTGGTAACTATAGTGGTTACCAACCTGTTGCATAACTTAACGTTTTACATCCGATGGTGGGTGTGGGGATATCTTTGTTTCAGGTGAACATAAAGGCTCACGAGCTCTCTGCTAGATGCCTAAACAAGGAAGAAGGACACTGTTTTGCGGGGCTTATGTGAGTGGTGTGTTGAACTTGATCTACGTAAAGTTACATTTGAGAGTGACTTCAAGAAGGTTTTTTGTTTCAATGAAGGAACTGAAAAACACAATATTCTTGGGGAATTGCAAGTTTTTGGAAGAAGCAACAAGTTTTACTAACCTTACATGTAAATACAAGTTTAAATTTACTAGGGTGGATCCCAATGCCACATAAGTTAGAAACTCCCTCATAACACTTGAAAGAGGGGAAAAGTGGTGGGTCACACCGTTCTACATAAGCATCTGACACACATTTTGTAAAATGGTAAAGGCAAAAAGCTTTATTGTTGTCTAAAAGAGCGATTTTTTTCCATAAAGATTTTTAGACCAATACTTTTACATAACTCAGACCAGACGCTTATGTGGCAGGGTGGGATTCACCATTTTTCCTATCCCAAAAGTGTTGAGGGGTTTCCAACTTGTTGCAGTAGAACCCAACATGCCATATAAGCATCGGGCATTCGTTTTGTAAAATGGTCGGTCCAAAAAGTTCTACTGTAAATTTAAGATGGCACATTGCATTACAGTTGGTGCGATCAAAGTATAATACTGTGTTATATAACAAATGCCCGACGTTTATGTGGCATAGTGGGTCTCATTGTCACATAAGTTGAAAATTCCTTCGTAATATTTTTGAGAGGGAAAAAGTTGTCTCACCCTCTTACATAAGTATTTGTCATTAATTTTGTAAATTGGTCGGCCCAAAAAGCTTTATTGTTCTGTAAAAGGTGTCCAAAAAGCTTTATTGAAACTGGTGCCTCATTGTGTTTGAGCCAAACATAAATTATCATTAGTGTCCTAAGTTGGAAACCCTCCCAAAGTGCTTTTGGTAGAAAAAAGTGGTAGGTCCTACCTATCATGTTCTGATAGGTACGACCTCAAATATTACCTGCTGCAAAATTTTTTAGAGGTTTCAAATGCAATTTTAAACTTCTAAAGATACAAAGAATTTACTCAAAATAAGCATACAAGCAAATTAAAACAGTAAGTATGTTTGTTCAGGAAAAAAAAAACTATAATTATGTTGTAAGTTATAACTAGTATTTTCAATTTTTTTAATTAAAAAATGAAGTTTTTATTAATGATTAAATAAAAAGAGCTACTGGCATCAATAAGGGACACCTGTGCTAGAACACTAAAATACATCTACGGATTACATATTAACCATTGTTCCCCACCTAAACATTAGATCCTCAAATCTACACCCCTCAAACAATCTCTTTTTATAGGAAAACTAAAGATTTAACATTATTAATTACATCATGTATAGATGATTCTTTGCCATCCAAAGGGCCCAAAGAATAGCATAGTTTAGATTTTCTCAAATCTTCTTACCAATGTTTTAAAAATCGGATTGGTAATAATCAAACTAGAGAAGCTAGTGGGTTGAGTCAAACTGGTTCAACCAATGGATTGACTAGTGGGTTAAGTTAAAAGGGATTAATACAATTTTAACAAAAAATCATGCATGGTTCCATGTAGTCTAGTTGGTAAACTTGATTACAAATCACTTTTAGGTCTTATGTTTAAAACTCTTAACAATTATGCATTTTTGAAAAAATGCTAAACCTTGTTAAAGTTTGGATATAATTATAACACCTTAAAAATAGCAAACTAATTGTAGTTGAAATGGTATGGTCTTAAACCTAAGAAGGGTACTAGGTTTGAAACTTATAGCAAATGCATTTTGCTAAATTGAAAAGTATAAAAAACCAGTTTATAACTCGGTCGGGTCAACTAGTTGGCTGGTTAAATCGGTCGGGTCGATCGGGTCAAACAAAAAAAGTCGATTTTTGATAAAATTGGTGGGTCAGTGTTAAACCGAATCGGATTTGTGACTGGGTCACCTGTTCTGGTCGGTCTGGTTCGATTTTTAAAACAGTGCTTCTTACCTCTTCTTCTGTCTCGCTAGATCTTCCATGCGTGAAGTTGTTGTTCCCATATTTTCGATGGGAAAGTGCAGTTAAGTAGAGCGTGTGATGTAGTTTCTTCACATCGTTTACAAAACCAACATCTACTCACAATCTGAAATCTCTCCTCTTCAGAGTTTCTGTAGTTGGAATAGCTCCATTCAATGCTGCCCATAACATAAGTCACCTTAGATGTAATCATTTTTTTTTTCCAAATAGGCTATCAGGGAACACAATTCCAGTCTCCTCATTAATAACTTCATAACACAGTTTGGTGCTAAAGGTCTCTCCCGTCCCAAAACTACAATTTCTTATGTCATCCCTATCAGATAGCATCCCCAATAAAGTCTATGAACTCAATTACCCATTCAGCCATATTTGTCGTCAAATCTCTGGTTATTACCAAATTCTAGCCTCCAATACCCCCCTTTTATATCAACTGCTTCCTCAACTGACATGTTTTTTTTTTCTTCCTCCTGAAAAGATGTGGGAATCTATCTTTAAGGGGGCTTCTACCAAACCATATATCATGCCTAAATTGACTCAATTCACCATTTTCAATAGTCATTTCTGAATTCCTTCCTACTACCTCCAGGCCTTTAAGAACACCCTTCCATACCCCACACCCTTGAGGAATATTAGAGGAATAAGAGCACCCACATCAACATTTTTTGGCTAAATCTCCATAAAATGTTACGCAGTGGTGAAGTGTAAATGTGGAGAACAACCCTACAAGTCTTACTCCAAGATTTCTCACCCCTAGTCCTCCTTTTTCACTTAGCCAACAGTGTCAAGTTAGTTTTTTAAAGGTTTCTCAACCCTAGTCTTTTTTATTTTTGAAGTAGTTACTCTTTTCCAAGCAACCCTACACATCTTTTTCTTCTTGATAGTGGTACCCTGTAAGAACTCCCTCACGAGTTTTACGGTCTTCTTCTCAATACTAGCAGGAAGAGGAAAAAGAGATAAGAAGCAAATAGGAAGGCTCCGTAGTGTACTCTTGATCAGGATCAATCTTCCCCCTTTTGAGAGAGTTTTCTTTTTCCAAACTCCTAATTTGATACTCAAAATGGTGGCCTTCAGCGAATGGGAGTCCATATATTAAAGATGACTATCTCGTACTGTGGATCAAATTACTGGGCGTCCCTTTCCATCTCTGGAGGACGGACACGGCTAAAATGTTGGCCGACCATTGCGGGGAGGTCCTAGAAGTTGGCATATCCTCCATGGAAAAGCAATCACTCTCTGGGATTATGGTTAAAATTCAATGTAGGGATAAAATGGCCACCATTCCTAGACTCCTGACCTTATATGAGGAAGGAATCACATACAAAGTGGTCGTTGATGTCATGTTAACAAGGAAGAATGACGGGAAGCCACCATTGAACAAGGTCACTGGGATGTGTTCCGGTGGTATGGTACATCTGGGGAATACGACAAAACTACACGGAGGTGGGAATTTCGAAACTCAAAATTCGAAATTCAAACCACAAAAGCAGTCAACAAACAGTACAAAGGGGGCCTCTTTTCGAAACTCGGGCCTTGTCAGTAAAGACAAACGAGGTAGTTACCGAGACTTCCGTAGAGGGAAACACCGACCGAAAGAATCCAAGTTGATGGATTCTTCTAGGGAGTGGGGTAAAAAGAAAGTGGGGACGAGGTTGTGGAGTGATGTGGATCCTCGAAATAATGGTGCTAGTGGAGGGACTGTGTCGACAAAATTTGGAGGCCCAAAAGCCCAAGTTCCTTCGAAATTGGAGAGAACAGTGCAAAGAATTCGGCCATGGTGGAAACTTGCTCCCAACCGATTTTGAAGTCAAAGTGCTCAAGGCCATCGCAAATATCGGTATCTGATGTTCTGGATCCACTTTCTTGTGTATTAGAGGGGGTACATTCTGCACAAATTTCCAGGGGATTTGAACAGATCACAAGTATGAGTCACTTGGGTGATCTAAATGGCCAGGTGTTACAGGCTTATAGGATGGAAGCGCTCGATCTCCCTCTTGTCTGTGTTGATGGGGAGATGAACACTCTACCAAAGAGCAAGGTAGATAGTGTCTCAACTCTGTGGAAGGAGGATAAACTCGACGACATGGTGATGGACATTATTCCATTGGCACAATTTCAACCATCATCGAGTGCCTAGTCGCTTTGGCCAACACAAGAAGGTGCTCACGATGAAGACAATGAATTGGGCTGTATCGATTTGGAGATGCCCCAAATTGAGGAGGGTCCTGCGGAGGCAGAGGAGGTAGTGATTGTTGATAAGGATACAATCACAATAGAACGTGGAAGACTGTTTGATATGGTTCTGGCAATTGGTAATACTTTTGGAATCCCCTTATTGGGTAGAGAAAAGGAAATTGAGACGAAAATTGTGACTTTCATCTCAAAGCCCAATGAACCTCGGGATGAAAGCGAGGTAACTGAGAGAACTAAATCCTTAAAGGAGGAGGGAAGGAGGCAAGAGCTTTGCTTAGAGGGAGTTAAGGAATTATGGAGTGAGGGGGACCAAACTGAACCCTTTGTAGGTATAGAATCGGAAGGGTTGATCTCATCACCAGGTACTAATACAAGGGTAAGATCAAACCAGGGAGCAACAGAAACTAATAGGCTAGCATGGTCACTTAACAAGTCAGTACCAAGTTGCTCCAAAGAGGAAAGGAGGAGGAGAGCAAGGGACAAGTTACTGAATCAATGAATTTGAACATCCTATCTTGGAACGTTCGGGGGTTGGGTGAGACAAAGAAGAGGGCAGCTATATCTCAGGTTCTTAACAAGTGGAAGTGCCATGTCGTGATACTTCAAGAGACCAAGCTTGAGGTTATTTCGAATCGGATGTGTAGAGAGATCTGGAATAGACCAACTCTAGATTACTGCTTTCTACCATCGCAGGGTGCGTCAGGGGGGATCTTGATTATGTGGAACAGTGACATTATTACTTTACAGGAAGAGGTCCATTACCAGTTCTCACTTTCGTGTCTTTTCAAATTTAAATCTAATGATTCTGAATGGTTTGTTTCTGGGGTCTATGGCCCGAATGAGAGGAGGGAGAGAAAGAAGATGTGGTTGGAACTGGGGGACCTACTATGTTTGTGGGATAAGCCAGGGTGTATTGGAGGTGACTTCAATGTAGTGAGATTTCCGTTGGAAAAGAATAGGAATTCCAAAGCCAATAGAGCTATGCAGGATTTTTCAGATTTCATAGCAGAGTGGGAACTTATTGACATTCCCTTATGTGGTGCAAATTATACATGGACGAATGGTCAGGATAATCCTACATGCAGCAGAATAGATCGGTTTCTTCTCAATAAGGCTTGGGAAGATACTTTTCCAGGGTCCATCCAAAAAGCTAACCCTAAGCCATTATCAGATCATACTCCTATTATGCTCTCAAATGATGGGGCCCTTATGGGTCCAAGACCGTTCAGATTCGAACTTATGTGGTTGGAAGATGATTCTATATATGATCTGATTAAGGTATGGTGGTCGCAATCATCAGCTAGAGGTAATCCAGGGTACATTTTTTGCAAAAGTTTACAGTGCGTTAAGGATAATCTTTTACTATGGAACAAAGCAACCTTTGGTAGAGTTGACAAGAAGATGGAGGGTCTGTTACAAGTCATTGAAGAGATTGATGGATTAGAAGAGGGTGGCATCATTGATGATGAACAAAGAATGATCAGGGTGAACTCCAGAAACGAGTTTGTGGAGTTATCTCATCTTGAGAATATCAAATGTTTTCAAAAGGCAAAAGATCAATGGATAGCTGATGGGGAGCGAAACTCGGCATATTATCATGGCTATGCAAATCAGAGGAGGAGGGCTAATTACATTAGCTGTCTTGAAGTGGAAGGAGAACTAACAGAGGACTTGGATAAGGTACGTGACCACATTGAAGTATTTTATTCTACATTATTCAGTGAAAGCGATAAGTATAAGCCATTCCCCAACAACCTGGAACTCCCCCATTTGGACAGAGAACATAGTGAGGAATTAGAAAAGCCGATTGAGGAAAGCGAAGTACTGGATACAATGAAGGAAATGGCTACCAATAAGACACCGGGGCCGGACGGTTTCCCAATCGAGTTCTTCAGGAAATTCTGGGATGTGATAGGCGAAGACTTTATGAAGGTCATCAAATTCTTTGAATCATCTGGGTTCCTAGATTGGAGGTTGAACAATACATTCATTTCCCTCATTCCCAAAAAAGATTGTGTTGCGAATGTGAAAGACTTCCGTCCAATTAGCCTTATTAATACTTCATATAAAATTATTTCGAAGGTGTTGGCAACGAGATTAAAGAAGAATTTACCTGATCTTATATCCCACTCGCAAAGTGCATTCGTGGAAGGCCGACAAATTCTTGACAGTATTTTATTGGCCAATGAATGTATTGATAGCAGACTCAGATCGACAATTCCTGGATGGCTTCTCAAACTCGATGTAGAAAAGGCTTATGATAGGGTGAATTGGTTCTTTTTGGATCAGGTCATGGCTAGGATGGGTTTTGGTGAATAATGGAGAAAAAGAATCCATACCTGTATCTCAACTGCTCATTTTGGGGTGATCTTTAATGGGTCATCTAAAGGTAGATTCAAGAGCAATCGTGGGCTTCGTCAAGGTGATCCATTGTCACCATTCTTATTTACAATTGTTATGGAGGTTTTATGTAGGATGATTATTAAAGCTGAGAGCGAAGGATTAATTGGAGGTTTTCGTTTGATCCAGAATTGATGATCAGCCTTAGCAAATCCAAGCTATTAGGGCAATTTTGGTGTGTTTTGAGATTGTATCTGGACTATCAATTAATTTGGCTAAGAGTAAGGCAATTCCGATTGGTGAAGCTCAATCACAAGAGGAGATAACTTCACTACTTGGCTGTGAACTTGAAGCACTACCAATGACTTATCTGGGTATGCCTGCCGGTGCTTCATATCGTTGCAAGAAGATGTGGGACCCACTTATTGAGAAGGCTCAGAAAAAACTTGAAGGATGGATGAGGAACTATCTATCATACGGAGGGCGCCTGATTTTGATTCATAGTGTACTTAATGCACTGGCAGTCTATATGATGTCCCTGTTCATTATGCCTCCCTCGGTGATCAAGATATTGGAAAAAATAATGAGGCTATTTCTGTGGGGGCACAATGACGGTAAGCGCAGATTTGCTTTGGTTGCTTGGTCGAAGATATGTAATGATAAGGAGGCAGGGGGACTGGGGCTGCGATCACTTAAAGATATGAATAAGGCACTGCTATGTAAATGGCTTTGGCGTTTCTCAACTGAAGAAGACATGCTTTGGAGAAAGAAAATTAGGGAGAAGTATGGCTTAGCTGCGAATAGGTGGGATGCAAAACCATCAAGAATGACATATGGGGTTGGAGTATGGAGAGGTATTTGTAATAATATCCCAACTTTTAAGGAGGGTCTGAAATGCATTGTGGGATCTGGCCACCGGATAAAGTTTTGGACAGATTTTTGGATTGGAGATCAACCACTGAAGGATAGCTTCCCTGGGTTGTACTCGGCTTCTAGAAGACAAGACGATCTTGTTTCTGATATTTTGTCCATTGACATTGAGGGAGTTTTATCGTGGAACCTGGACCTCAGTCGCCGACTGTACAACGAGGAGTGTGAGGAAGCTTCTTCTCTCACTTATCTGCTAGAATCATTCAATATTTCCAACGATGAGGATACAAGAATTTGGAGGTGGGACAAGCGTGGGGAATTCACTGTCAAGTCGTGCTACGAAGCAATTCATGTGCCCAGAAATAGAGATTTCCCGGTAGATGATGTCTGGGTGCCCTCGGTACGAACGAAGGTAGTTTTCTTTATTTGGCTAATCTTCCATAACTCGGTGCTTACCCAAGACAACCTGGCTAAGAGAGGGGTTATCACTGTGAATAGATGTCCAATGTGCAAGAAGAGTTGGGAGACAGTGAACCATCTATTCTTACATTGTCCCGTCGTTAAGGAAATCTGGGAAAGTTTTCTTGAGGCTTTTGGTATAAAATGGGTCTTTAAAAGAGAGATTACCTCTGTCTTCAGTGAGAGGAAAGGAAATTGGTTCTCAAGGAAAGGTAATCATCTGTGGAATCATCTTCCTTTTGCAATCTGCTGGATTATTTGGATAGAGCGGAACCAGCGGGTATTTGAAGGTGTAGAGAAGAATATTCATAGTTTGATTATTGATGTCAAAGCAATTTTGCTATACTGGTCCTCCCCGTCGAAGATTTTTAAGGACAATCGATTCCAAGACCTGGTCTTCAATTGGGAGCTAATTGTGAGGAAATAATCAATTGGGGTTTTTTACATCATCTCACTCTTGTTCTAACTCGGAACAACACGTAATCCTTTTATTGTAATCCTTTTAAGGCTCTATCATTAATATATATTATTATCTTTTACTGATCAAAAAAAAAAATCTAGAACGTCATCCCGCATCTCCATAGAGCGTGCACATAGATCTGTTCTGCAACTCAAGGAAATGTTCATAGCTTAATAAAAATAATAAAATGGTACCATTTCATTTCCTATATATGGGGAACATGAATGCTACACTTACTGCCTTTTGCTACTGCAAAGCTTACTTACTGCACACCACGTGGCAACACTAAACTTTTTTTTTTCTGTCAAAGGCAGTAAGTGTAGCATTACTGTATGGGGAATTGGGGATGTCATTTAATTTATTAACATGTTGGAACTTTTTGGACCAGGGGCCCATGACCCTAACTTTTAATTATTTTCGTTTTAGATGAGTTGGTTTGGGAAATAACAGAGCCAAACCTAGTTAGAATGATCACAAGCCTAAGAGCATCTCCAATGCAATTTGGATGTGGTAAAATAAGACTGCCACATAGGAAAAATACACATCTTTCCATAAAAAATTCTTCAAATGCTAATGTGAACATACAATTTTAAGTTAAGTTGGTAATGAAATGGAATGCTATTGGTGGAATGGATGTGAAAAACGAGAACATTGTGAAGTTGAATGTCTAATTCTTTCAAATTCTAGACATTCAACTTCACAATGTCCTCGTTTTTCACATCCATTCCACCAATAGCATTCCATTTTATTGCCAACTCAACTTAAAATTGTATGTTCACATTAGCATTTGAAGAATTTTTTATGGAAAAATGTGTATTTTTCTTATGTGGCAGTCTTATTTTACCACATCCACATTGCATTGGAGATGCTTGTGGATGTGGTAAAATAAGACTGCCATGTAGGAAAAATGCACATTTCTCAAAAAAATTTCCTTAAGTACTAATGTGAAAGTACACTTTTAAACTGAGTTGGCAGTTGAATAGAATGCTATTGGTTGAACTTCACAATGTCCTCGTTTTTCACGCTAGTGCCTTTCCATTCCACCAATGGCATTCTATTTCATTGCCAACTCAACTGAAAATTGTATCTTCACATTAGCATTTAAAGAGTTTTTTTTAGAAAAATGTGTATTTTTCCTATGTGGCAGTCTTATTTTACCACATCCACATTGCATTGGAGATGCTCTAAGGATGCCATTTATACCTTGAAGATAAGAGAAGTTAAATCGAAACTGATCAATGGAATAAGAAAAAAAAAAACCCGCAATTTTGAATTGAACAAGATCAAGTATAAACAATTAAACAAGACACTCAATCAAGAAGTCAATTTAAATAAACCCACACACCTTCATCAAACATCAAATCAAATGCAGGAAGTACCAATATCTATTGATAAACAAGAACTACAAATAAGCTAACATGAACAAGCTTACTCACTCTGGGAGCTTTCCGGATCGAAAAATATCGAATTTTAAAACCCTCTGAATACGAATAAGTAAATCCCATTCTCCTTCAAAAACGGTTCAAGCAACTTATTAACTCCCTCAGGATCTCCATTCTCACATTCAATCTCATAACTTGTACCAAAATCATAATTTGTCTCATCCTGACAATCTTAGAGAATATGAGATTTTATTGATAATTGAATTATTGAGATTACATGACCTTGTGCAGGTATATATAGATCACATCCAAAGAATTCTAATTAGAGATGAACTATAAATCCTATAAATCTCAAAGACTAATCCTAATCTAATTATTAATCCTAATCTAAATTTAATCCAAATCCATCTTGATCTTCATCCAAACGTAATAACACATCCAACTCCAATTTCAATCCTTTCCAATCATAAACACCTCTTACATTCCTAAAACCACCCATTTTCTCCAACACCAAATTCATCTTTTACCCTCTTCAAAACCCTAGCAGAAGAAGAATCAATGATGGATCCAAGTCTCCATGGAATTCTACATATTGAAGTATCAATTACCTCTGATCATCATCTTCCTCAACACGGCTAACACCATTGACAATCACATAACAACACAGAGTGAATCATTGTTGTAGAATCTAAGATGAAGAACAGCACGTTTTGATCAGAGTTCAGAATTGGCATCATAAAAAAAAAAATGTTTTCTTGGAGATGGGTTTTGAGATGGAAAGGAGATAGAAGTTTTTTGAGGTTTTGGTGAGAGGTAGAATCTGAGAGCTTTACTTCAACTTCAGTTTTTTTTAGGGTTAGGGTTTTGGAGATTGAAGGTTCGACCCAATCAGAATTAATTGAGGATTGGGTGTAATAGTTTTCTTTCGATCGTTCAATCACNTTATATCACTTAACTCAGGTTATCTATGTATATTATGCGAGGCATCATTTTAGAATTGTGGTTTGAATCCAGCCTAGTGGATGACTAGTTATTATTATTTTGATTAAGTAAGGTAGACTAGTCTTGATGAGATGATATGACTATCGTCGATGGTTGGAATGATTTAGAAATATTATTTGTGGATAAATCATCTCTTCTACAGGTTTATGACAGGTTGAGAACCCTGAAAATACAGGGGAAACTCTGGCGAATTTTCCGTTGGGCCTATCTATATTTTAAGGTGATTAAGTTTTCCCGAATTAGATTAGTTTAACTCTGATTAGATTTGTAAACTTTGTTTAGGTTTGTTTAGTACTAATTAGTCACCTTGTATAGTTAACCTAACGCCTCGAGATGCGACTCAATTTCTTAGAGATTGTGAGTTTCGAATTGGGGCGTTACACAATTGTGGAATTTACAGTCTACAATGGCAACATTTAAATTTTGAGGGAATTGGATCTTTTGTGGTTGTGATGATTACGGATCATTGTTTAGCTCTTCCATATTTAGCTGTTCCTTATTGTCTCTCATTGTTGCCACCTCTCCCTTCTTCTTTGGACCAGTGTAGATCTATTTTTGGTGATAAATTTGTTGTTTTCAGTAACTCTGCTGGATCTCTGTATCTCTCTTTCTCTTTCTCTATTTCCTCTGCAACTCTCCCCTCTCTCTCTCTCTATAAAAGTAATTAACAAGTCCAGCAAGGGTTTTTTATTTCTTAACGGTCGGATCAAGGTCTTATATTTTGGCTGTCGGATTGATACCACAGGATAAAACTAGGTGGAAGAGACGTAAGGGTACTCTGGGCATTTTAAAACTATGGATCTTATGATGTTCACATGTGCAACACGTGAGGGCATTTTGGTAAAAGAACTCATCACGTGTTGCGCACATGATCACTTAACGTCTTATTTGATAGAAACTGTGAATTTGGGGGCATATCCCTAATTTCAATTAAAATGGAGGTATATCGCAAAAACTATTATTTTTTTGGGGGTATATTGCTAATTGTCCCTTGTGTGTTTTATAAAATCCTAAACGATTTTATAGATGAGTCTATAAATAGTTTAGAATCGGATTAGTTTAGATGTAAATTAGTTTTTAGATCACGAAGTAAACCTGGCTTTAATTTCTCTAATTGAGACCTTTGATGTTCATCACATGCAATTCCCATATTTTCGTTTCTTAAAAAAAATGAGGGGCCATATAACAGTTTCGTTGAAGAATCATTTTCTTTAGAATATCAGTTTTTAGTTTTCTCTATGATGTACAAAGTTTTATTATTAAGCTCAAAAAGTAACTTTTTCTTTTTTGAATTAAATATCCTTAACTCAAAAAGTAACTTTGTAAGCATATTGTCTTTACCCCCAATTCTTAATTCATAAATCACTTACCCCCCACTTATTTCAAAAAATCCCTTATCCCCCCACTGTTAGAGTTTCCGTCGATTGATCATCCATTCGGTCAATTTCGTGTCACGTGCAAGACATGTGACCTGAAAAAAGACTAAAACGCCCTCTCTTATAAGTAACCCAACCTAACTTAACCCAGACTTGGGTTAAATGACAGGTGGCATCATCCTAGAAGACATGAGATGGACGTCTGAGATTAAAACTATAGAACTATAGATTTCTTGTTCCTGTTTCGTTTTCTTAAAAATGGGGGGGTAATTGATTTAACAAATTAACCAGTGGGGGGTTAATGAAAACCAAAATTTAACATAGCCTGTCTCCTTCCTTTTCAATGAATTTGGTTTGACAATTCTTCTGCTTCCCATGCTGTTGTGGCTGATGTGGTGTTCTAGAAGTTGAACCAGGCTATTTTTGTTGTTGTTGTGGGACACCTTTAAAATGTACTTATTGGTGTGGTTGTTGATGTTGAAAACTTGAAGGCACACCATCAAAACTCACAGATTGGTGAAAAGTTTGGTGAACCATTCCTCTATTAATAGTCTGTGAAATACTTTGTTGCACACTGATAGGTCTTCCTCCAGCCCTAGACCCAGTTCCTCTACCCAACCCCCCTCTGGTTCTAACTCTACTTCTAGTTCCACTAACTGAATCTGTTGTTTCCATAGATACAGATCTCGAACTTTTTCTCTCCGATCTTTAAATCAACCTATGGAATAAGATTCCCTCCTAAACCTAATTTTTGGAAGAAGGAAGAACTCCCCTCCCTAGTCCGACGAGACCGCCGGATTATGCAGATGAGATGGAGCTCGAGCCCCTCTCTCCACTATGACGAACAAAACCCTAGTCTCCCAACATTAAACCAACCCAATTTGTGCATTTTAATCTATGTCGTCCATCTGACGTCTTTTATGATCATGCCACCTGTTTTTTAACCCAAGTCTATGAGTTGGGTTTGGTTAGTTAGATGAGAGAGCATTTTAGTCTTTTTTTCGCATCACATGTCGTTCTCATGACAAATAATTGATCATTTGGATGGTCAAATGACGGTAACGTCAGCTGTGGGGGGGAGAAGTGATGATTTTCTGAAAGAAGTAGGAGGGTAAGTGATTTATGGATTAAGAATTGGGGGGTAAAGACAATATGCTCTAGCTTTTAGGTTGGTGCTTTCTCCATTTGTATTTTGTAATCTCTATGATGCTGCCTTAGAACCTTTTTATGAATCAATTTTACCATCTTGAAAAATCAAAAACTTGTTGGCAGCCCAGATGTGCAGCCATGAGATGAGATCTATAACTACCCCATTTTACAAACCAAA
This sequence comes from Macleaya cordata, assembly GCA_002174775.1. Lineage (NCBI taxonomy): Eukaryota > Viridiplantae > Streptophyta > Magnoliopsida > Ranunculales > Papaveraceae > Macleaya > Macleaya cordata. The sequence continues at coordinate 14,196 of MVGT01000296.1, forward strand.
AAAAAAAAGAAGTTATTTAACCACTTTGTGGCATACGTAATCTACCAATAATATTTTGGAGATATATTGTTGGCAAAATGGTTGTGGAGGTTTGGGAACGAGACTACAGCTCTTTGGCGACAAATTATAGCAGAAAAATACAGTACTATACCTACTGAGTGGGCTACGAATAAGCCGAATGCTACATATAGGACTGCTATATGGAGAAGTATTTGCAACACAATGGAGGAATTTAATAAAGGGGTGGTGTACAATGTAGTAACTGGTCATAGAATCATATTTTGGCTAGACCCTTGGTTAGTGGAGGAGACATTATGCTCTAAATTTCCAAATTTGTTTGTTGTTGCAAACTCCCAAGATATGTACATCCATGAAGTGGCCTCACAATCGGTTGATAATTGGAATTTGACTTTTAAGAGAAGACTTTATGATCATGAAGTCCGAGAAGCAGCAATGCTTATGGATCTCCTTGAAAACTTTAAGTTTGCAGATGGCGAGGAAGACTCAAGAAATTGGAAATGGTCAAAGAATGGGGAATTCTCAGTAAGATCCATGTATAATGCATCTCTCAACTTTCATGATGTGGGTATGGATAAGCAAATCTGGAGCACCCTATGGCCAGCTAGAGTCTCTTTTTTAATGTGGATTGTCTCCAATCGAAATTTTTTAACACATTATATGTTGCAGCGTCGTGGCCAGATAATAGCAAGTAGATGCAACTTATGTTATGCTGCTTCTGAAAGTATAGAGCATCTGTTATGCACTTGTCCTTTTGTATGGAGAATTTGGAATTCTTTTTTGGAAGACGCTGGAGTTTCTACTGTTCTTCAAGGTTCTGTTATCGAATTACTTGACGGTTGGTATAAGAAATTTGATTCAAGACAGGCAAAGCTTGTATGGAAGATGATACCAGTGGAAATTATGTGGGCGGTGTGGAAGGAACAGAACAAGAGAATTTTCGAGGAGAGAAAACAATGCTGGTCACGAGTATTGAACTCCGTCAAAGTGCTAATTTATTCATGGGGAAAATTGCACGAGGAGTTCAAAGTGGTTACCTTGGACTACATGATGGGCCACTGGAAAGAATTCATATTCGACCCACCTTGAGATACATCCTCCTAGGCTGTGCGATTATGTTATTTTGTTAAGTCTGCTGTGCTTTTTCATTTTTGATTGTGGGGTTGGTAACAGATGTCTTTGTTCGTAACAGAAGTCTTTGTTTGTACTTTTTAGGGATCTTTGGCATTTTTTTTTGAAAAATGGGTAAATCCCATCTCCGGTGAAGGGATCCAGGGCTACTGGCTCTCTCTTTCACTCTCAGGTGCTGGCATTCTATTTTTTCTCCGTTCTTTTGGCATTCCTTATGCTAAGCTTCTCTTTGCTGGTTTTAATATATTAATCATTGATAAAAAAATAATATTTTGGGGATATAAGCAAAAGGGAAATGAGTTGAGGACTGGAAGGTCCTTTTAGACATAAGAACGGATTAGGGCTAGGGTTAAAGTCGACTCTAAGTGAGTTACCGAGCTAAACTTATCAAATCATATTAATTTTGACTAATTTATAAAACGGTGTTATTTTTAAACTTTAATCTTGATTAGTTTAAATTTTATTTTTTATATAAAAATAAGGGAACACATCAACATCAACTTTAACCTTGACAAAGTTGGCCGATAATCTATTATGAATGCTCAACCTTAATCGTAATTTATTTAATTAGGGGTAGAATTAGAGTAGGGGTAAAACAAGTCAGGATAAGAGTCGTCCCATTAATGAGTCAGGTTTTGTCAAGTCCATCTCGTTTGTTGATGTACTAGGTTTATCGTCGTGCCGAAAGCACAGCTCAAAACTTTAGACATTCAACCCACGCGCGTCTCCGATGAAGGGATCCAAGGCTGCTAGCTCTCTCTTTCACTCTCAGCTGCCAGCTCTATCTTTTTTTATCCGTTCCTTTGGCATTCCTTATGCTAAGCTTCTCTTTGCTGGTTTTAATATATTAATCATTGATAAAAAAAATATTTTGGGGATATAAGCAAAAGGGAAATAAGTTGAGGACGGGGAGGTCCTTTTAGACATAAGAACGGATTAGGGCTAGGGTTAAAGTCGACTCTAAGTGAGTTGCCGAACTAAACTTATCAAATCATATTAATTTTGACTAATTTATAAAATGGTGTTATTTTTAAACTTTAATCTTGACTAGTTTAAATTTTATTTTTTATATAAAAATAAGGAAACAAATCAACATCAACTTTAACCTTGACAAAGTTGGCCTATAATTTATTATGAATGCTCAACCTTAATCGTAATTTTTTTAATTAGGGGTAAAATTAGAGTAGGGGTAAAACAAGTCAGGATAAGAGTCGTCCCACTGATCGAGTCAGTTTTTGTCATGTCCATCTCGTTTGTTGATGTACTAGGTTTATCGTCGTGCTTCCGGCACGACTCAAAACTTTGTCCATTCTCCCCACACGCGCTTCGCGCGCGTGCGTTGCCTCATACGCGCGCACCCACAAACACCATTAGATCAACTCCGCGCGATTCCACCGTCAAGTGTAAATTAGGTTTAAATAAATAACAATGGGCACGGGATACGTCCGGTATTTTGTAAAAGAATATAGGGTTATTTTAGTCATTTACTATGCCTATGGGAAACATCTAAGGGGGGTGTATTCAATGAAGAGTTTTAAAGATTTTGACAGATTCTTTTAGTGATAGATTTTTTAGGATATTAACAGAATCCAGTGAATATTTGATGTTTCTTGAAAAAAATCTAAAGATTTTTATAGATTCACATTTTGGAGTATGGTGGAGTTTGCCAGACTTCTTTCATGAGTTTTAAGGATTTTCATTTATTTTTTAGAGGATTAAAACACTTATTTTATTAACTATCAATGGTGGTAGGGGCGGTTCTGAGCACAAGTACCCAAAGCTGTGTTTCTAGCCCATTAGCTTTAATTTTTTATAAGAATATTTTTTTAAAAATATAATAGAATATTTTCTTAAAAAATACTTAAAGAAGGGACATGCTTATTAAAAATTAAAAAAATTAAAAATGCGATAGAATTAAACAATTTATAAAAAAAAATTAGGTTTCCGTTTGAATATATATGTATGAAATTAACATAAAAATTTAGCACCAAAGGTTCGTTACAATGTTCAGGTGGAGGTGTACAAATTGTTATTAATATAAACAGTGCAAATGGTGTCTTGAGTACAATTCTTTAAAAATAAAAATTAATGAACATTATTATATCAAGTTTATGATTTTTTTTGGGTACATGCATAATTATTTTTTATGCGAATATATAGAGGCCCATTTTTCGGAGTTCATAGTGGTGATGAGATGGTATAAGATGACGGTGGAAATGGAGGTGGTGATGTGGTGGAGGTGATGAGATGGTAAGGTGGTGGTGGTGGCAGTGGCGGTGGTGCGGTGGTGGCGGTGTGGAGAGAGAGAAAGAGACCATAACTTCTCACTTTTAAAAATCCACGATAATCTCTTGGCTTGAGGTCGGATTATTGAATGAGAAAAGTATACATACCAAACCTTCAAATATCCATAAGAATCCATGAAAGTCTTGGGCCCATTAAAATTCTTAAATATCCAAAGTGAAATGAATACCACGGATTTTTAAAGAGTCTTTAGGAATCATGTTTGAATACCACAGAGTTTTGTAGACTTTAAAATCCATGCAATTGAATACCCCGGACTTTTAAAGAGTCCTTATATATCATGTTTGAATATCATAGATTTTGGTGGACTTTTAAATATCCACCAATCTCCAGATTCAATACACCCCCCTAAGATTATTTCGGTCATTTACTACTACGGGATACATCTGGTATTTTTAAAAACTTAAGGGTATTCTTGGAAGGAATTTTGTGATTGGTGGAGGGGGGTTTGTCCTAGTCACCAAGCAGGTGACTTATACCCCCGTCCTCCTTTATTATATGGATGCTTGCCCAGCCCCTGTGATTGAATCTTATGGGGACTTTTTTTGCCCATTTGGGTAGCAGCCATTGAGGCGGCTATCTGATTTTTGACTTTCAACAGAACCAACAAACATTGTTGGCATTGCCTTGAATCACATGATTCTTGAAGATTTTATAACCCTCAAATATATAGTCCAATTAATTTGTTAATTATTTTCAAATGAAATTAAGATGTCATTTTTAGTAGACCCTAATTGGATCTCAACCGTCTGATCAAGATCTAAAATTAGAATAGACCTATATATATAGGGAAGGGATATTGCACCATGCCTTATTGCGCCACTATTGCACCATTTGATTTTTGGGAATAAAGTGGTGTTCACATGAAGATGATTCAAGGGCTAATTTTAGGTAAGGATGTTTTATTCATTATGTAGATCATCATATTAAAAAATTATCCCATTCTAAATCTTCTAACCCTATTAAAAGTTCACCGAATTATCAATTGATAATAAAGATGCCTAAATTTTACTTATTTTTTATGAGATGATTTGAAGGGGTTAGAAGTTTTAGAATTGGTTGATTTTCGGGTTTGATGATATATACAATGAGGAGAACACACTCATTAAAATTAGCTCTTACACTATCTCCATGTGGGCCCTACAAAATCAAGTGGTGCAATAAGGCATGGTGCAATATCCCTCCCCATATATATATGAGAATGGATCTACATGCTAGAATATACAAGTCATATGTACATGCTGATATGGGCTATGCGGTTGATTCAAAGGTTGATATTTTGTGAAAATGTTCTCCTTACTATATAAATCATCCTCACAAAAACACCTCATTTAAAAGTCAGGTTCTGAAATTCTTAATTAGTAATTACATATGATGTGGTCCAAAACATTGGTCCTATATGATGTCGTCCAAAACATTGGTCCTAGGCGAGACGTGATTCTCTGTCCTTTTCTTGTCCCCTAATTTTTGTTGTTGTGGGGCTCATATAGAGCTGGCTAATTTTATTGAGAATGTTTTTTTCATCATGTAGTTCTTTCTAAACAAAATTAGACCATTTTAAAACTTTTAAACCCACAAGAAATTGATTAGAAAATTAACTATCTATTCTGCGAGAATGATCTAAAAATTAGTTTTAAGAAATTAATTTATATTAAACTAATTTATTATTTGTATTACCTCTAAAAATTGATTCAAAGTTAAACTATAAAAGAATATGATTTCATTTAAAACATCGAAACCAACATTTTTTATTTTATTTTACAGAATTTGAGCTATTTTCATTTTTATGTCTTCGATTATTTTACAGAATTTGAGCTATTTTCATTTTTATGTCTTCGAAAATATGAAAAGAAAACCTAACTAAGCTCGCGTTTTGAAGATCTTTAGTAATACAAGATGTAAATAAATTTTTGAAAACTAATTTTTAGATCGTGAACTACAACGGATTCTTAATTAATCACAAATCTTCGGTGTGTTTGACAAAAAAAAAATACTTAATGAGGAGGGATTGAATAGCATTTTCCGATTTGAATTTATTTCCAGTTCCTCAACAAGAAGAAGCACTAATGCTTGCTTTAGCCAATAGGAATCATACAATCAGACTTGTACATTTGAATTCCTTTTCTATGTCCACGAAGAGATAGAGATCTGAAAATGATTTGGTTGCTCTCAATCAAGACTCTTTGCGTCCATAGACTTGAAGATTTCACCTAATTTGTTGACTTCAACAAATTATTGAGTGTTTTAATTAATTACCTAATCATTAATTGTAGGAAACTGTCCAAATCTGCACTACTGTATTTGATATATGGCAGCATTCTTGTTAGTAATTCGGCGTACGACTAAAATTTGGGACAGCAAAAGTACGAGTATTATTCGGTTCATAAGAATGGTAATACGGTCCAATATTCGGTCAATCATTCATCGTACGGGAAATATTCGATTTAGAATTAATTCGTGTTTAATACTTTTCACATGTAGAAATTCGGCAGTAAAAATTCGACAATATGCCAAGTCTTTTAGATGCTTCATGGAGTTTCGAGTGTGTCAATGAAGAGAGAAATTGAGAGAATTGTGGTCCTTATAAACAAAGAGAGAAAACAAAGAAGGGTCCTTAAGTAATTAGCTAGGGTTTCTTTTTTCTTTTTATTTTTTTGTATTGAAAGTCCAATAGTCATTGAATAGAGTAGGAATATTTTTCACCCGTTTCATTCAGTAATTCGGTTAAAACGTGTTTTAAATATTTTAGCTAAAAAATTCTTGTATTATTAATTAGGTTTCGTTTGGGCAGAAGTATTAAACGTTCTTCGAAAATACGAGTATTAAACGTGAATAATTCGGGTGATTGCTAACAACGGGCAGCATTTCAGTAAGGGAAACTTTACACTTACCCGTGAATTCGAAGTGCATTCATTTAACCATTATTAGACATCATTTAACAATTGAATGCAGTGCACACTCATTAGACTAGACAGAGCTAGATGATGGACGTAATGTGCAACCTCATTAGACTAGAAAGAGCTCANTTTTTGTATAATAAGACCCGCGTTATTATATATCTCATGAATATTGGAACATTTCTCAATTAAGTATACTCTTCCTATGGGCTTATGTGATAGGATTGGAATATGGAGGAAAATGTGTTCTTGTTCGATTGAATTCTAGGGCAAATGCACAAGGTCTTTAATCTAAAAGCTGTGCATTCTTCCTATAATTTTGGAGGTTTTGGGATCAAAACTTTTGGCCTGTGGTTTGCATTAGTTTATCCAATGTAATAGATAGTCATTCGTTAGTTATTACTATAATCCTTCAGTGGTAGTTACGATAGCTCTGCGATATCGGTTTCATTGATAATGGGTGCCAACTAACACACCTTGTGGAATTTGTCTGAGAGGGGGGGTCAAACTTTATTGGACCTTGTGGGCCGGATTAGGATTAATTTGGTCTAAAAGTCAGGTTCTGAAATTCTTAATTAGTAATTACATATGATGTCGTCCAAAACATTGGCCCTAGGCGAGACGTGATTCTCTGTCCTTTTCTTGTCCCCTAATTTTTGTTGTTGTGGGGCTCATATAGAGACGGCTAATTTTATTGAGAATGTTTTTTTTTCATCATGTAGTTCTTTCTAAACAAAATTAGGCCATTTTAAAATTTTTAAACCCACAAAAAATTGATTAGAAAATTAATTGTCTATTCTGCGAGAATGATCTAAAAATTAGTTTTAAGAAATTAATTTATATTAAACTAGTTTATTATTTGTATTACATCCAAAAATTGATTCAGAGTTAAACTATAAAAGTGTATATGATTTCATTTAAAACATCGAAACCAACATTTTTTTTTTTTATAGAATTTGAGCTATTTTCATTTTTATGTCTTCAAATATATGAAAAGAAAACCTAACTAAGCACGCGTTTTGAAGATCTTTAGTAATACAAGATGTAAATAAATTTTTGAAAACTAATTTTTGAATCGTGAACTACAACGGATTCTTAATTAATCACAAATCTTCAGTGTGTTTGACAAAAAAAAAACTTAATGAGGAGGGATTGAATAGCATTTTCCGATTTGAATTTATTTCCAGTTCCTCAACAAGAAGAAGCACTAATGCTTGCTTTAGCCAATAGGAGTCATACAATCAGACTTGTACATTTGATTTCCTTTTCTATGTCCACGAAGAGATAGAGATCTGAAAATGATTTGGTTGCTCTCATCAAGACTCTTTGCGTCCATAGACTTGAAGATTTCACCTAATTTGTTGACTTCAACAAATTATTGAGTGTTTTAATTAATTACCTAATCATTAATTGTAGGAAACTGTCCAAATCTGCACTACTGTATTTGATATATGGCAGCATTCTTGTTAGTAATTC
>MVGT01000298.1:0-20507 GCA_002174775.1 Macleaya cordata
AAGAAAGTGAATAAATGTTGTCATTTCATGAATCTCACTTCATGGGTTTATTTTGATGTACTAATTAGTTACCTTTTTAGAATAAATATAACATTTTTAGTGATTTTTTTCATCATTTTTTAACATATATGAATCTTCAAGTATCATTTTAGATAAGTACTAGTTTAGTTAATGTTCATATATCATGAAATAATAAGTGATTTGATAATCTAACAAAATTGGCATCTTTAGTATATCATCTCATCATAAAATAATGATTTGTTTTTCATGAAATTCATGTTTAGTGCCAAAAATGATATGTTTAGTAAGAAAATCAACCATTTAACCATATTATCTAGCATTTGGGTGTATGGGGTTGATTTTCAAGTCACTACACCATAAAAAGAGGCCAAAAACGTGCTGGAATCTTTTCATACAAGCATGAAATAAAAAATGTAAAAATATGCTGGACCCGTGCCAGGATTCCCTTACCAAGAATCTCTCTATGTAGACCAGACAAGTCGGAAGATCGCCAAATTTTCTGTTAAAACAAAATGATTTTCCAAAACCAGGTCCTGATTCCCAGATTAATCAGGTGGCGACTCCATAAGTGTAATAGAAGATTCCACCTCCAGTTAGGAATACGAGAAATCATTTATCTTCGGTCGTTCGCGGCCGAGGAGAAAAAGTTTTTTCGCGGATCCTACAACTGATTAGTAGATTACAAGTTATAGCAATTTGAATTTTTGAAAAATTATTTTCTCTCTCCGTCAAATCACGACTCCGCACACGCAAAAACAAATAGATAATGCTAAACTTACAACAGTATCCTACAGAATTGCTTACCGAAGCTAATATGATGGTGGTACGATTTTGCAAATAACCTCGTGATTCGCATCCATTCCAAAGTGATTAGCGTCCACCGTGGATTGTCTTTTTCGGTAGAAAATTCTGTAGGTTCTGCTATAACCCTAGCATTAATTACCGAAAACAAATAGACTTTACACTTTAAACAAAAAGAGGGGTAGTTTAGGTATGAAAACTTTGTTGTTTTAAAATAGAATAAAAACTAACTACCTTCCTTACAAAACGCAAAAAAGGAGGGACTATGCTTATAACTCAAAATAAGTCCATCTTCTCCATTAAACCGCCCCAAATAAGGGGCTTCCAGCCCAATATTGTATTAAAAAAAAAATCCAATAGTTTACTTTTTTGAGCACCCAAATGTTTAGCCCTAAGATCTTGATATAGATATTGTTATACGTCGTTGGTGCCTAAGTTCTAGTGTTAGGAAAAAATTACCTAAGATTTTTTTATCAATTTAGACTTCGATTAAACATCGGCAACAAACAACACGTACAAGGCACTAATCTAATACCTCTTATACTCATGGTGGGGTAGGAGGTACAATAGAACCTCTATAAATTAAGAATATTTGTATTTTTAAAAAATAATATTATTTTTTTCACAGTTTTTACCGAATTCTCATCCCGCATTATACGTATAAGGCTATTAACCTACGTGATATGAATCTCAGTCTCAACTTAATATTTTTCTTGTATTTCAAGGTGATCTATGCCATCAAATAGCCAACAATATGTACATCCCACACATATTGTGGCATGTCTAGCACGACTCATTTTTAAAGTAGTGCCATTAATCTTCCCTAAATTTATATTTTCCAAAGACTTAATATTGTCAACATCATATCTTTTCAAAACAAGTAATTATTCTTTATATATATATTATCTTGCCATTTAATTTCTTATTTCATTGCAAAATTTAATTTTTTATTTTTTTTAGTTTCAATTCGAATGGCTTCCTATCTCAAATTCATTAATTAAAAAATTAATTATGACAAATGAAAAGCAAAAAAAACATTGTGCCGAATACAATAAAAATGAGCATCCTTGGACCTTCTTCCACTAAAAAGATTTACATAAATAGATTACTAAAACATTTTAATGGTTTTTTTAAAAAATGAAGTATTAATTTACATAACAGATTGTTTCTAAAAATAATTTATAAAATATATTATGTTATAAAATTAGTAAAAATATTAATTTATCTTTTTAACCTAAAAATAAGATATTTACACGTGGGTCTTTGGCCTAAAGGTTGTGGACCTTCTTATGACTTGAGAGATCTTCCAACCAAAACTCTTGACCTATAGTTTGCCATTAATTAATTTGTTCTATATAATATTGATCGTTGTTATTGACACTACAGATTTTGATCAGTTGTGTCCCAATCCACTTTGATTCAGATTTTGACTGGGGATGGCCTCCTTTTTTAAAATAAAATATGTGGAAGTCTTTTGTCCTCAACTCAACTATTCAAAACACACAATACCATCATCATCTTTCCACCACCAGTAACAACTACCACCACCATCGGTAACTGATTTTTTTTTTCTTCTTGAATTCCACTTCCCCCCACCCCCTTCCACCACTACTGTCACCACCATCGTCCCAACACCATCACCACAATCCCTTTTTCTTTCTAAACCCCTTCCTCTTCACCACCACCACTATCGTCAACATCATCTTCCCACTGCACCATTACCACCATCACTATCATCTTCCCATTGCACCACTACCACCCCACTCGACCACCATCGCACAAAGATCAGTGAGAAAGAGAGAGAGAGAGAGAAGAAAAAATTAGACCTTTTCAGATCTGAAGACAAAAAGGTGTGTGAGAGAGAGAGAGGGTAGAGAGAGAGAGAGTAGGTAGAGAGAGGGAGGAGTTAGAGAGAAATAGGAGAAGAAAAAAAACAGATCTGAAAAACTAATGCTCGTAGTTGCAGCAAGTAGCAAAATATTAGGACTTGATTTATAACGCTCCTTGCTGCAACTACGAGCATATACATTAATATGCTCTTTGCCGCGACTCCGAGCATTAGTTTTAGCGCTCCTTGCTGCAACTACAAGCATCAGATCTGTTTTTTTTTCTTCCCCTCTTTCTCTCTAACTCCTCCTTCTCTCTACCTACTCTTTCTCTCACCTTTTTGTCTCCAGATCTGAAAAAATTTTAGATTTGATTTTTTTTCTTCCCCTCTTTCTTTCTCTCTCCTCCCTCTTTCTTACGGTGGTGGTGGTGCAGTGGGAATAAGATGATGTTGATGGTGGTGGTGGTGAAAAGGAAGGGGTTTAGAGAGAGAAAGGGGTTGTGGTGATGGTGTTGGGACGGTGGTTGCGGCGGTAGTGGTGGAAGGGGGTGGGGAGAAGGTAGAAATCAAGAAGAAAAAAAAAAATTCAATTGCCGATGGTGGTGGCAGTTGTCGCCGGTGGTGGTGGGAAGATGATGATGGTAGGATGTATTTTGAGTAGTTAGGGTGAGGATAAGAGACTCCTACACATATATTTTTTATTTTTAAAAAATAAATTAAAAAGGGAAGTCATCTCCAATCAAAACCTAAATCAAAATTGAGTTGGGATACAACCGATCAAAATTGATAGTGTAAATAACAACGATCATAATTTGATATTGTCCAAGGAACCCATGAAAAGATACCGACGTTAAAATATCCATATAAAAATTAGAAACATAAAAGATATTGTCCAAGAAACCCATGAATACATAGAAATTTATTACCTAAATCCAAAGTGGGACCCACTATACTTGCATTCCTCAGCCTCCGCCATTTGGCCCTCTTTTTTTTGGTAACTTCAAAATCTTCAACAAATCATCAATAGAGAGTGAAAGTATTTTCCTATCTGTATTTCTCTCTCTAGAGACACGCACACACATAATTTCAACGCTGTCGTTGTTAAACCAACTTCTCACAGTCCATCTCCAAAAACACACACACAGTTCCACCACCTAACCAAATCCCTCCACCACCACTAGCTCCGCCGTAATGGAACCTCAATACAACGAAACTCAAACTGGAAAACCTTTCTCCGGTCCATTTCCCAGCCGGATCGACATCGAACAGATGCCGGAAACCCCACAACGTGGATCACACCACCGGAGAGCTCAATCGGAAACTTTCTTCAGATTCCCAGACGATATCCTCTTCGATACCGATGTCGATTTTAACCTATCTGGTATTGATATTCCTTCCATGTCTGAAGAAAACGATGATTCTCGCGGCAACAACAGTGGGTTTCCGATGCCCGTCGATTCAGGGAAGTCGGATGAGTCCAACGGTGGTGAGAAATTCATGGGGAACGTGGCGGGAACTACTAATCATTTCAGGAGTTTGTCTGTTGGGGCAGAGTTTTTTGAAGGGTTAGGATTTCAACCGTCGCCTGTAGTTGGTGGTGGTGGCGGCGGTGGCGGGGAAGTTGAAAAATTCGGCGGGAAAGGAGGAGTTCAAGAGAGGAGAATGCATCGACATAGCAATTCGATGGATGGGTCTTCATCTTCTTTTGAAGCGGAATCAATGGAGTACGCAAAGAAGGCTATGGGACCTGATAGGCTGGCAGAGTTGGCTTTGATGGACCCTAAGAGAGCTAAAAGGTCTGATTTTTCACTTCTCTCTCTCTCTACCTGAACTGGGTTTTGATAGCTTCCCTTGGATTTTATGGGAGAACTTTGGGTTCTGATATGCTTCCTTTGTTTTTAATTGATGCAAGCTCTTTTCTTCCTCATCGATTGTTACTCTCTCTCACTGATCAAAAAAGATTATTACTCTCTCTCTCTCTCTCTCTCTCTCTCTCTTCTGCTTTTAAGAGAAGTAGTTGAATGGAATTAAGTGGTTGACTGGCAACTCAATGAAAATAATTTTAGGGTCTGTTGGGGTCACCATTTCTAAGTAAAAATGAGAGATTTTTTGCCCCAAATCGGCTTGAAATATCTTTGGCTAACGTTGAACTTGGTAAAATGAAATGGTTGAATAATTGAAAAATGAGATTATTCAGGAATAAACATTGAATTCTGAGATTACTCATCGGAAGAACTGAAGAAGTACTATTGTGAAATCTGGTCTCTATTCCTCCGAATTTGTAGTTGTCATTTGTTTATATATTGCTTTATATTCTTATTTTGTTTTAGTTTAGTTGGGATAGAGATTTGATTTATGGTAACTCTAGTTTTGTATGTGTTACTTATGAACGCTCATTCTTATGGTAACTCTAGTTCTGTATATGTTATGAATGCTCATTCTTTTAACAGGTTTCGGATTTCTTTTACTTTACATTTTTTTTTTCTGTGTTTTTTATCAACAGAAATTTATTAAACCTTACATTTCTGTTTTGTTCCTTGGTTTTCTCTGTGAATTTTAATGTGTAGACTGAATGTAGTGTTTATTTAAACTTTGGGACTTCGGAATTGGACTTATTTGGTTTTTCCTAAGGTTGCAATTTGATCATCGAAAGAGGATGCATCAGAAAACTCCTTTTGGGGCGAGATTTTCTGCGGTTCATTTTACCCGAGTTGTTTTGATTTCTTACTAAGAAAAAGAAAATATGACCACTACTTTGTGTATAGTGGTGGATACGAAGAGGAATGGTTTGATGCTGTAGAGATAGCTGTGGAGGGGGAAGATGGTGTTGTAAGATGTCACTTAAGACAAAGTGAAATACCATTCAAATTGGGTGTAAGAGTTTGTGATTGTTATCCCATTACATCATAAACATTAGTAAATCGTCAATAAAGGATTCTTATCTCAGCTTGAATAACTATAATGAGTCTGTCACATATTACTAATTGTTTCCTTATACAACAAATACTACTGTAAAAACAACTTCACATCACCAAAGTATCATTTTTGCTACTCCAGAATACAACATGCCATCAATTACGATTTATGAATATTTCTTTTACAATTCCTTCTTTCATTGCCACATAGTGTTGCTGTGGCCAATTGAGAGTGTGCGTCTGATGGAGGATCCTATCAATTGCAACATGCCAATTTCCATGTTTATGCCATACTCATTTTTCTGATGGATGAATGGCCTTGGTTTATTTATTTATTTATTTATTTTTATATATATATAAAGAAAATGAAAGATGCCCACTACTCTTTTGCTGTGGTGGAGGGCAACTAGGCTGAACTGCTGAAACCTGAGAGATTTTAAACCGACATTTTGCCCCCATATATCTGCCATCTGAGCTGTCATGTGGAACAACCTGAACCTCCCGAAACAAAAAAACCACGTCCTTTTCTTTATTTATGCTAGTTTTCTTATTTGTTGGATTTCTACCTTAAGTTTACCAGATATTTGGGTCCTGATCTGTTAAAATTGTGAATATCTTATAGGTGCTTCAATTAATCTAAACTATTTGAATTATATTTATTTCTTTTTCTTTTTTTATTTGAAGTAAGTATTTGATTGAACCAAGTTTCAGAGAAGCAGTTTTTTTTTTTTCCTCTCTTTTATTTTATTTTATTTATTTATTTTTTTAATTCCTATTATTGTGAACTGTAGGATTCTTGCAAATAGGCAATCTGCAGCAAGGTCCAAGGAAAGGAAGATCCGTTACACCAGCGAACTAGAAAGGAAGGTGCAAACACTTCAGACAGAGGCGACCACCCTCTCGGCACAGGTCACACTGCTTCAGGTACAAATTCTAAAGTGGGTCATTTGCCGTTCTGTTTGGGCAGAAATTCTTTTGCCTGTTGATGAAAAAAGTTTTGTGGTTGTTACCTTTTTGGTACAGTTACTGTGAAATGCAGTAATCAGTAGGTTCATTTTCTATATACTATCTACTTTTAGTAATTATCTAAAGATTATGGGTTACATATTTGGGAAAGTGTTGGTCTTATAGACAGAGCTGTTAGTATTTAGTTAACTAGTGAAGTTGAAATATTGGAACATACTTTGACTTTGTATGCCACTGGTACAGATGGTCCTAAACTCATCTAAGAAACTTCATTCTATTATCCTTGCCTGCTACCATTTTATGCTATCCATGATACTATATTGGCGAGAATAGATAGAGTAGGGGAATCTACATATAGGCTTTTTGGGAGAGAATTGGGTTTCAAGTGTGGTCTTGGGCCATATCATGAACCTGTTTACGTTCTCTGTGATTGGTGGATTGATCAGGTCGCCCTGCAAACTTAACTTGACTAAGCAATTGAAACATCTCTATTTGTACTTTAGCAGTTCTGTGATTGTCACGTTCTCTCTTAATTCTTAATGTATCTTGTTGGGCCTGCTTTTGTGCTTCTGGGTGACTTGAAACTTGAGCAGCTTCCGACCATTAGATGCGAATCCATCTGATCAAGTTCCATACTAGTGAGTATCTACGTGATGTGTGCTTCAGGTTTTCAGGACAGTGGAGTGCCTCTGGCAGATATTTAAATATCCATCAATATCTAGATTCAATACACCCCCTAAAGCTCTCCAGGAATATGCTTTTAATGAAGATCAGTTACCAAACTTGAAGAAATTTAGTTTAACAATTAACTACTTTGTATTTCTTCCATACTATGATACTAGTGACTATCTACATGATGTGCTTCTGTTCTAGGTTCGCACATTTCCCGTGAAATGGAGCTATCGTGTGAATTCAAAGTCATACTTCTTAAGAAAGTTATTTCTTCAATTGCTTCATTAAATCATCAATAGGAAAAGTTTGTCCAAGTTTGCCAAGACTTTGGTTTATTTAATACCATGCAAAATGAATGATTTGTCAGAAACTTGGAGTGGGACTTTATTTTTGGGGATCTAAAATAATGTTTTTATCCATGCGTGTTTTAACCATGTTTGTGATTTAGTCAGTGTCTTCAAAAGCATTTGTATATGAAGCAGTGCGTTCCCATGAGGCAAATATAATATGGTGGGATCTATTTCTAGGTTTTTTGATGTAGCTTTCTAAGTAATAGCTGAGTTTCGAATGTGGTATATGGATTAGTACAGTTTGTGGCTCTTTTTATTTCTAATATTATCATTGCAAGTTATTCAAAAATACTGATTGATGCTTGGAACAAGAGAATCTACTTGGTACTGTTGGAAAACCTTTATGAGAGCCTCCAATGTTGGAAAGTAATCTGGTTTCAGATGCTTCGTCTAATTTGGTTGTTTGAATCAAAATGATCAATAGTTTGGTTCCTTCAATACACTTGTTAACCCTTCACTATTAAATCCTTTTGGATAATGTTGGGTAAATAGTTGCGGAAACGTATTGATATCATAGAACTCATAAATAGAAGTCAACTCTCATCAGATCATTAAACTAAATTAATAAATTCATTCATCAAATCTGATTAACAATTGTGGAGGATGCGCTTATTTATATGCTCTAGTAGCTTGGGCCGCTAGTAAGAGATAACCTTGAAGGAAACTAAATCCGAATCCTAATCTAAATAAAAATAGAAACTAATTATAATTGATAGTAAATTTAAAATGACCTAAATTCTAAAAATATTGGAAATCATGATCTCTCCACAATATCCCCGGGATATGCATCACACATGTGTGGACCCCACAAGATACGTGATCATATCAGTTGGTCCTCTCTCCTTCTTTGGGTGGTCCTAATGTTTGTTTGTAATTATCAAGTTTGGTATTTGTTCTATTTGTGGTCTTGTGTTTGTTCGCAATGGTTTCATCGTTTTCCTTCTAGCTAATAAACTGGTCCTACTCCCTCCCTATACATTTTGCTTGTTGAAAAGCACAGTAAAAGTGAGCATAATTGTGGACCTTTTAGGATGTAAAGTTTTGGTGTTCTGCAATTCCTTTAAGCATAACATTTCTACATTATCTAAAAATCTGCAAATATCTCAATTTAGTAGAGTTTTGAATCTACAATGTATTACCAAAATTTCTTTATGATCATTAGAAATTATTGAGAAGATAGAAAAGATTTAGAAACCACAATTAATTACAATCCTTGTTTGAGACTTTCGAACTTCCAAATATTAGTGCAATGGCATGTTGAATGTTATTCATCTTAAACATGTTACTCCATGTGGTTGCTTATGTAGTATTACTATAGAGTTGCCATCATGTTTACTACCTTTAAAATCAATGTTTTGTTTCCCCAAATTTTGGAATTAATGAATTATAACAGATCTTCCCCGTGTTGAATTAAACTTCATTAAATACCCAATTTTAAAGAGGCGAAATTTAAGGAGAGTTTGAAGTTTGCTTCCTTGGTTGAAGCCAATGTTTAGAAAGGCAATAGCGAAAGGCGAAGTGGAAAGGCCTATTTCGCCTCGAGGCGCGCCTCAAGGCGGAAGTGAGGCGAGGCGTACGCCTCAATATATATATTTTTTAGTGCTTCAAATTTGTAAAAAAACATACATACAATATATATGTTATAACACTTAAAACAGACTAATGTTGTTAAACAATGATAATAACAAAATAAAGAAACAACAACTAATCATAGAAAAGTGACCAAAAAATTAATGCACTGCCTCACCATATTCCTCTGAGGCGTATGCCTCGAGGCGCCAACCCACCGCCTCGCCTCAAGGCTTACGCCTCAAACGCATTTTAAAACATTGGTTGAATCCCATGGGCTAGGTTCACAGCATAGGCCTACCCCACTCATGCATGCAAAGGAAAAAAGGAAAGGAATATGTTCACCTATATCTCATTTACCTGTAAGAGGAAAATTAAAGCAATCGAGTGACTTAAACAGGACCAGCTCATATGATGCCCAAGCACAGATTCATCAGGTTTTGCCCCAAAACATGCACATTTGAGGATCATAACTCATTTCTATAAAAGATCAACAAGGTGTTTAACATAATTTACTTAAATAACACTCTCTTCAATAATTAGTTTTACACTTTTGCTTCGTAGTTTCCTAATTTTTTGATGTGTCGATGTGTGTAGAATTAATCTTGAATATGTTCCTGTAATAGAAAAGCTTGAGCTTTTAAATGGTAAGCATACATCAGAGTAAGTTGCAGTTTCTGAGTACAGTGATAATGTTGAGGGAGGAGTGGCTATTGTGTGTGCGCACTTCCGGTTTATACCTCCATCTAAAGCTTAGGCTTTTAGAGTAAGTGGTTATCAACAATGGTATAAGAGTACGAGGCCAGTAGAAGTCAACGGTTTGAATCTCCAGTGGTAGTTATTGAGGTGGGTATTATTGGGTAGGTGTCTGCACCTTAGACCTGCAGATCCTTGTGAGATACGTTGTTACGCCTTCCTCTACATCTCTAGCTATGTAGTAAGTTCTTGTTGACGTGGTATTAGAGTGAGAGTCTCCAACACAAACATTGAATAGGGGAAGGGATATGGTTGGGTGTTTATTCGCTCCTTGTTAGACTTGCAGAAGCCTGTGATACATACTTTTATTCCTCCTCTAGTACCCTAGCCTTCTAGAGTTGATGGTTTGCGACCTAGTGGATGATATTCAATTTGGCCAGAAATATGGCACCAAGAAAGCATCAGTAAGGGGGTCTGGAAGTGGACAAACCCATAAGATAAGGAGAGAGGATGGGGTTGTGAACTTGTGGGAATAGTCCTTAAATATCCTTAGGAGGTACCTGCAAATCAAATTCAGTCTTTTGAGTTTGTACAGTAATGGGCTAACATCCTAATGATGGACTGCTTTCTCTATTAGTTTCTAAGCTTTGCGTATTTTGAGGATATCAAACCTGCAGAAACATCATCTGCAATTGGATACGTAATTTGGTCTGATGGGTCATTCAACTACATGCCATGCACAAGGATAAGGCAATGTTATACCCACAAAAGAGAACTGGTGGCTTAGCCTGGTGAAGAGACTGCACAAAATTATTAATGGATTTCTAGTTTTTTGCAATATGCTTAAGAGTCTTTCATTCTATTGTTGTCTGGCATTCCTTTCATTAGTTATACATATTTCATTGTCTTTGTGGTATCATTTTTCCTAAGCTTAATCATATGATATTTTAGTTAGAAACATCTGAGCTCATAATAGTCATACACTGTATATGCTTACCGACCAAAAATTAGAAAGAAGAGGAAATTGAACAAGAGAATAACCAAGTTTCCTGCATGTGCTGTGGTATACAGAGAGACACTACTGGTTTAACTAATGAGAACAAGGAACTCAAACTACGGTTGCAGGCCATGGAGCAACAAGCGCATCTTCGAGACGGTATGTATGCTTTCAGAATCATGGTGTTTAATATGGTTTCTTTCCATGATTAATTCCATATACTGTTCTTCTATTTTCTGCCCAATTTGTTCACGAAGAACATTTTCCTACATGTTTTTTTTTTCCCTCTATTGAAGTTTAGCTTAAAAACCAGTTGTGCTTAAGCTGTATGTTCTTTTTCAATCATTTAGATCAAGCACAAAATGTTATTCAAAGTTGGTTTTTGAGGAATTCTTTCTTAGGCTATAACCATACAGGAAAAATGATGGATTGGTTGCGTAGGAACAAGTTCGAACAAGGTAATGTTTAATACTAACATAAGCTTCTGGTGCTTTACAGCTTTGAATGAAACCCTAAGGGACGAAGTGCAGAGGCTAAAGATATCTACTGGACAAGTCCAATCTGTCCATGGAAACTCCTACAATAGAGGACAACCTCCACCATTTTTCTCCCATTCGCAGCCAATGCGTCACTTTGGCATTCCTCAGACCCAACAGCAGCTACTTCAAGTGTCCCAGTCATCTTCCAATAACCAGGCTTCGGGCGGACAACCCCAACATGGCAACATGGACTTCCATCAGAGGGTCTAAATTCGGCTTTTAATTATCCTACAAATTTGTCTCTGAAAACTTTCTGCAATGGCAAAGTTGATTTTCAGACCCAAAAGGTAAACCATCCAAAAGTGTTTCTTCTTGTGTATATATATCTAATATATGTATTGGAGCTGCAGGTAAAGCTTGTGAAGAGTGTATTACTCTGATCAGTCTCTTGTTTCAGTCTATACATAATAGGTATGTTGCTGCCCTTCTGAATTAGAAAACTTGTTATAGAAAACAATTAGATTGTTATGGGCAATGTTGTAGTTTGTTTTCTGATTTAAATTGTTGTATAACAGCTTAAACAGTTTAAATTAACAATCTGGTGTTAGATGTAAGTAGGTTGTAAATTACCTTAGAGAAAATATCATGATAATGTTATACTTCATTTTTCAATATAGATCTTGATGTCCTGCAGTGCTGGACGATAACTATTTGCGATACGCGATCTATCTCATTCGACATGTAGATGGGAAACAAATAGGGCTCAAAGTCGGGCAGGGTGGGTTGTATTAGTGCTCTGAACTAGTCCAACTTATAAATTCATAAGCTTCAATCCTAACCCAACCCAACCTCGGGTGGGGAATCCTCAACCGAGGCCGGCTTTGAGATGGGGGAAGGCCCTAAGGCCATGTGTGAAAACTGAAAACATGGTACTTTTTAAGTTTACTCACAAAAAACACCATTCTTTTCATGTTGATGTCTATACATTATTAATGCATTATAGGTTCTTAGATATCAATGAACAATCTATATATTAAAATAGGACGGGTTGTGTTAGGCCCAACTTATCTTTGCCATTGACGTCTCACATTCGTCCATGTCGACTCAATCCGACGGCTCTAATACCTTTATAACCTTTCACAACTTTATTTATACTATAACATTCCAGATTTTTGAGTATATTCACACCCAAATAAGGTGTAAATAACCCAACTTCTAGGGTGTCATTTGGTGGAGGTAACAAGTTCATGGGTTCTCGAAAGATCGTGGGTTATGAACCTGTGGCCCATATAAGTATAAACTCGGCCCGAGCTGAGTCTTGAGACCTAATTAATTAGTCTTGAAGTTTCATTGATTTAAAGTCTTTACTCAAAATTTCCTAAGATAATCACTATCACTAATCAAGTAAATTTAATACTTATTCATTAACTCAGTGTAGAAATTGGTTGGTGAAAAGGCGTACCTGAAGAACAGTTTACGTATCTCCCAAAGAAGAATTTATCTGCATTTTATGCTGAACCGCGTAGCGGTTGCCTACGTATCCATTCAGGGATCAAGTATACCGTTGTTCATTACTTAGTTATCAAAATCCGCAAATCCTCAATACTTTACATCATAAACACTTATATCTTGCAATTTTAATGCAACTATCGGAAGTCCACTTGGAATCCGAATTAGGGAGACATTAGAAACTCCACAAACATTCCTGAATATTCGAAATGAATTCACTACATAAATCGAAAACATCGTGATCAACTTGGAACAACCCTTCACGTCTAGACATCGTTATCGAGTTGGAATTCAATTACCCTTCAAGTATTGCACTTAGCATCGACTTAGGGTTACCCTTCAAGCCTCTACTTGGAATTACCCTTCAAGTATTGCACTTAGCATCGACTTGGAATTATCCTTCAAGTCTCGTTCCACTATCATAATATTTCACATTGATTATTTATTTTAACCAACTTATACCTTATTTTGAACCATGTTCAATTTCTTTTTCAACTAAAAAAATGCATCAAGACACATATTATCCTCATTACTATGATCTGGTTAACCCTAGCTCAACTTGATCTTTGAGGTTGACTAAGACTATTATAGGGTTTTAAACCCTACGCTTCATCAAGTCAGTCAAGGTTCAAATTCAATAATTAGACTTCCGGATTTGATACACACTTTGTTATAAGTCCAAAACAGGTAAACTTTATATGAAAATGATCATTTTTATGATGGCAATCACGTTATATTTTTGAACGATTTTTACTAGAGACATAACATATATAAAATATGTATAAACCAGAGTATGCGCGAACTGTCTACTTTGTGCAGTAGTCAAAGATAAATTTGTATCTTTACTTCTGGATACCAAAAATATATTCCGTAAAATTCTTAGCAGACCACCTCCATAAGCAAGGTTTTATGCCCAAAATGCAGTGGCCTCAAAGAAACGGCATAATAGTCTAGTCTGCTAAGAATTTTACGGAATATATTTTTGATCCTTTGAGGCCACATGGAGTTCCAAATGCTTTTCCAAAAGTTGAAATGAGGAAAATTGAAGTGTGGATTTGTTTGTGGTCTCTTTCTTCTCTCGCTTTCTCTCTCTCCACCGCCACAACCACCACCACCTCCATTAGGACCTCCACCACCCTATTGCTTCATGCTGGTTTCGATTTTAGTACTCATAGAGGTGGAACCAAAACAAGGATAGTTGATTCTAATTAGTAATTGGTTTGTATTTCAATTCCTATTTTTAAATATTTAGTTCCTGTAAGCCAAAAGCGTGTTAAAAATTATTAGAAAAATCAATTGAGAAAAGCAATAACTGTATCGGAATATGAGTGACATATCCTTATATGGGAAAAAAAAATGATGGAGGGAACAAGATTTTTTTTATATGTACAGACAGTACTCGACGAACGTTAGCGCGATGCAAAAGATGAAAAAATCCTTTGTTGAATAACGACGGTGCATGTTAACAAATTCCTTTTAATGAATTTTAACATAAAAATTAGTCATAAATTTAAAATATAAATCGAATTTAAACAAAATTTATACCGTTGGAAAGCTTTTTTCAAGATCTTTAAAACAAGATCAGACATAAATACCAAATTCAAAAAAAACAATCAAGAATGCCCATTTACGATGCTAAGAACACAAATAATTGTATGCAAATGCAATTTCTGGACTTTCTTTTTTATTATGCAATTTGTTTGCATAGAGGCTTTAAAAAGTGCAGATGCTCAAAAGTACGTAAAATAAGCTTAATTATGCAAAGTATGCAAATTACAACTTGCATAGGTTTTGCATAGTCCAGTTATGATTTTTTTTTTCTTTGAATTTGATATTGTTGCCTGATCTCATTTTGAAGATCTTGAAAAATGCTTTCCAAAAATATACATTTTGTAAAAAACCGATTTGTAAATTAAAAGTTATAGCAATTTAAATTAAAAATATTATTTTCTCTCTCCGCCACGTCACCACTTCCGACAAGCAAAAATAGATGGACTTCATACTTTAAACTGATAGAGGGGTAGTTTAGGTATGCAACTTTGCGTTTTTGAAACAAAAATTAAAACTAACCACCTTCCTTACAAAACGCCAAAAAGGAGGGACGACGCTTATAACTCAAAATAAGTCCGCCCTCTCCGCTAAACCACCCAAAAAAGGGGCTTTTAGCCCAATATTGTGTAACCATATTTTGGTATGTGGTTCCTGGTCGTTTGATTCCAATTCTATCATTTATCAAAGTATTCGAAACCGACACTTATTATAATACAAACTATTTCGGTTCCTAGTGGTTTATGATATTCAAATATGTGAAACTAGAATCGAAAAAATTGATTCAAGATCAATTCGATTTCCTAGAAAACGAGTAAACATTGACAACAAAAGGAAATTAATGGACAGTTTTAGTTAATTGGGATCGTTTTATAAGTTTGTAATATCCATCTCCTAATAGTATATTGTCTCCACCTTAGTCATCCTAAACACACGGTGTGGGATTTACTTAAAAGTTAAAAGACCTCGATCCTGTCAGAGTGACACAGCGCAGTCTTGGCCCAACTCTATAGATGTCGATATTGTCTTCACTTGACCACCCAACACACATGGTTTAAGGTTTTCTAGTACACACTCACAAGATGCCACAATGTCATTAGAGAGGAAGTCCACACTTAATGATCTTTGCCCCAAATTTTCTTTAGGCAACGTGGGATTATCTCAAACCATGTACAATTTTCTTAACTCAACACACGGGTTTTCATATGAGGCCCAACCCGACACTTGGGTGTACGGGTCCGCCAATAACAATGTACTTATATTTATTACCAGATTACATGTAACAAACTTAACGACAATACCACAATCGAGAAGTTTTGATCACAAGATCTCCTACTACCAAAGATTCTTTATTCATTACTAATTTGTGTTGAGTTAAATACACATAAATTTAATATAATATTATAGCAGGCACAGACTTAATATTTATGAGAGGTTACTATGGGCTACCCATTCTATTCATCCATCTTTGCCCCCTGATGAGTTATAACATCAACCAAACACCCATGAATTTTGAGGCCAAGAAACACAAGAAGCCATACTATTAATTTGGAGTTGGAGCTATCCATAGTAGACCTATACTAATTGAAAGAGACTAAGTGCCTAAAACTTGATTAACATTTTAATTACTTTTATGTAGGTTGTTTAGGCTACAAAGATTAATATATGCTTAGATTGTGACCTGTTAGTATCTCTAAGTACAATTATCAACATTTTTTTGATTAAACAAAACCCTAATTAATCTTTCTTTATTAACTGATCTCTTAAAAGAGAATTTGAAAATTTTGATTTCTTCACATAGTTTAATTAGGTACAGAATTAATAGACTTTTCTTGATCTAATAAGTTGTATATTAAACATGTTGATATCTAAACAGTTCGGTCGGCAGCGTCAAACCAAATTTGGCTTATCTTTTGTCGAGGCATCTATTTTTCAAAAATTCTAACTATTTCTGTTGACGTCAATTTTTTTTTATTTTTTTCAGGTTTTAAGTATATATAGGCTCTAGATATTCCCACCCAATGTAATTAGTTGTCATTATTCTAACATTTAACTTACACTTTGCTCGAGGGGTTTTCGTGGAAAAAATAGAAGAGTTGATTTTTGTGAGGATGAAATCTTCATGCAAGTCATCCTCTCGAAAACTAAATCATTCTTATTTTTTTGGTAATGAGAAACATCTTGCTAAACTTTTAATTCTATTAAAACATAAAATTATTTAAATTTTAAATAAATAATCATGTTAGCTATTTTTTTTTGTTGCCAAACAAAGTAAAAATAAAAATAAAAATAAATTTATGACAGTTCATTTTACTATAGAGGAGGCATATTATTACAACCCAGTTCTTGCATCATCTACAAAGAGGTGTAAGCAGAGTGTTAGTAAAAAATGAGTTTAACAAGGACTAAGTTGGGTGCAAACATCCGGCCCCTTAAGTTTGATTACCAGTCTTAAAGCCTTCACGTCAGCACCAGTATCCAAATTCCTTTTATATTGGTCGTTGTTGGTTGCTCTTATTAGTTTTAGTACTTAATAGAATAGTTGGAATTTAGGGCACAGCCCCTAGAAAGAGAAGTGTGAATGAAACATATATCCTTTCTTGTAATTAAAAAATATATTTTTTATTTACTTTAAGTAGAAACGTATTGTTGCATTAAATGGGTCAAATTTGCGGTTTGTGTAGCATTACTTTATGCTTTCTCCTGAACTAGGTGGGTAGAGCATGTGGGTTTGCACGGGTACCGATATATTGCACTTGAATTTCACGAAATTAAATTATTTCTGTAGAAATAATGCAAAATTTATTGTTTGTTGGCATTCAAATTTTATATAAACTGGGTGTTTGATCAAGTGATTTAGTGGCATGATAAATAATTGATTTTCAATGTAATCCGTATAGAATTGGTAGAAAAAAAAATATAATTCTATAAAACGCACTTTTTTTGCAATTAAAAATGAGAGCTGCTGTTTGGCCCGATCGAATGACAAACCTAATGCCAGATTCTTATGTGGCATGGTGGGTCCCACTACCACATAAGTTGAAAACTCCCTCCTAACACTTTTAGGGAGAGAAAAGTGGTGGTCCCACCCTACCACATAAGAATCTGGCATTTAGTTTGTCATTTGGTCGGGCCAAAAGCTTTATTGATTAAAGATAGCGGAAAAGTGAAAAAATTTTAGGAATGAAAAAGAAAAATTATTTGACATTAAACCATAATATTTAATACAATGATAAATGAATCTACAAATTTTTATTTTACCTTTTCTTTAGAAACACTACTTATAAAAATGTTTCAGAAGTTTAAGAAAAAATGGCTTCCCTCCAATTAAATTTACATTGAATAATGAGAATGAAGGCTGATCATGTGGACTTTCTTTAATATAGATTTTCTTCGGCCCAAGGAATTTATTCCCCAATCAAAGTATTTTATAGTTGTGAAAATGTGAACATGTGGAACACACTATTCGAAAATTAGTCCGATGTTTGAAGAGGCTTGGACATTTGGATTATCAAAAAACAAAAGACAAAATATTTCTACACTTTATTCTCATATAATTGCCAGCTAAAAGAAACAAATTTATAAACTTTTTCTTTGTTTTTCTTTTTTACAAATCTAATTTAAAAGTTAATAAGAATATTTCACAAACATCATATTCTAAGAAATACGACGGATTCTAAGAAATTTAGACACAATCCACAGGTTTCGGCCGAATCCTAAATAATCGAGAGGATTTGTAGTGACCGAAATCTATAAGCTCTAAAAAAAGTATGCTACAATAGTGTCACAATAAAGTATGTTGTAATATACCTCCTCAAAGTGAATTATAAATAAATTGCATGAATTATTAGTAAAGTCATTTCCCTTATATAATCACTATTACAAAATAGAACAAAAAAACAAGGGATATCTAAAATTTATTCTATGTTGAGATCCAACAACTTCAAATCAATGGATATCGAAACAAGAGATAGTGTAAATACAGAGGAAAGACATAGTGTATAAAAAGAGAGAAATTGTATTTTTAATTTCTAAGTTACAACAAGACTTAGATACACCACAAGAGGTGTGTGAGAAACACAGAAACTGCCTGAAATTTCATCTCCAACAGAGGTCGTCATCAACGGACTGACATAGCAGAGGGCACTACCAACAAGCGCAACAACTTTTGTTTAGAAGTACCTACATACATACATAATAAATTACATGGGTCTATACTCAATGATAATGCCACAACCAAAGACTTTCAAACCCATGACCTCCAAGTTCAAAGGAGAGATGCCAACCACCTGAGCAGGTGATTATTTGCAAACATCACAACTCTTTATCTAATTAAGATCAGTTTCCTTACATACTTTTTACTTTTGGAATGCATTTGAGAAGTAAGAACCTCCAAATGCGATCGTCTTTCCTAAATTTTAAAAAGAAAAAAAATGTATAGACGAAACGTTATTGACAAGATTGATGTTAAAGTGCATCCTAGGTTTTGGTATGAGCCATCCTAGGTGAAAATCATGTTAGTCAAAATGAAGGCTGACCTAATTTTGACCATTATTTTCCTATGAGTGTAACGCCCCAATCTGAAACTCAAATCTCTAAGAAATTGAGTCGCATCTCGAGGCATTAGGCTTACTACACGAGGTGATTAATTAGTACTAAACAAACCTAAACAAAGGTTTACAAACCTAATCAGAGTTAAAGTAATCTAGTTCGGGAAAACTTAATCACCTTAAAATATGGATAGGCCCAACGAAAAATTCGCCAGAGTTTCTCCTGTATTTTCAGGGTTCTCAACCTGTCATAAACCTGTAGAAGAGATGATTTATCCACAAATAATATTTCTAAATCATTCCAATCATCCACGATAGTCATATCATCTCATCAAGACTAGTCTACCTTATTTCGTCAAAATAATAATACCTAGTCATCCACTAGACTGGATTCAAACCACAATTCTAAAATAATGCCTCACTTAATAATATACATAGATAACTTAAGTGATATAATATACATAAGTGTGTTTGTCTTATATACATATCTTAAGAAAATATATACAAAACAAGTAAGATAATATGCACCTCAAAAAGGCTAAAATATAACACCTCAAGTGTAAGAAAGCTATCGTTGACGTACTCTCTATATCGATCTCCTCAAAGGATACAGATATAGTTCGACCAATCCTTTCATATATCCTCGTTTCCCTCTGCAGTAATATCTCCTGGATCTGAGTAAAAAGCTCAGTAAGAAACTTATAATACTAACAAATAGTCACTAACATGAATTTAAGACAATGCAGGTTTTAAAAAAAAATCGAGAAATCATAATACAGTAATGTAAAAGTAGTTGGTACTTGTTCTACAACATAAATCGATAACCATTCACTTACCCATACAAGTAAATATAAACTAACTGTAACGACCCAAAATAATTAAGTCTAGCATTTAATAATGAGTTTTTATTCGGAGCATAATTTGAAGAATCGAACAGTACAATTGGGTAGATCTCGAAAAGTTATGCAATTTTGACTATTCATGCGCGAAAATCGGACACTAATTAATCCCAAATCGAGGCCCAGAACACGGTTTGGATCGGTACCGAAGGTACCCGCGATTTTGACTTTGATTTTGACTATTAAATATTATTTAATTGTGTATATATACTATATATATGTATTGGTATGTATTGGGTGATGTATTTAGGAGTAATTTTATTAATTATTCTAGGGTATACATTTAAGGTGTATGCATGAGCTACACCGTAACATAACCCTTATGTATACCTAACCCCCCTTTTACCCACCGCCTAATTGTTTTAGAATCAGAGAGAAATCTCTCTTATAATCGTCAGAGAGATACGGTGAGAGAAAGGGAGAGAAAGGGAGAGGAGAGAAGGAGAAAGAGAGAAAGAAAGGGAGAAGGAGAAGGAGAGAGAAAGGGAGAAGGAGAAGGAGAGAGAAAGAGAAGGAGAGAAGGAGAGAGAAGAAGAATTTTTTTTGACGATGGTCCGACGGGTGGAAATCGTAGGCGCCATTTAATTTGTGGATCGAGGTATAATTTGAAACCCTAGCTTTTTATTTAATTTTAATTAGATATTTTATGTTGTTAATCTTAGTTTTCAATTTTAGGGTTAATTTTGTTGATAGTTTAAGATTTGATT
>MVGT01000290.1:2262-21384 GCA_002174775.1 Macleaya cordata
CGTCAACGATAGCTTTCTTACACTTGAGGTGTTGTATTTAGCCTTTTTGAGGTGCATGTTATCTTACTTGTTTTGTATATATTTTCTTAAGATATGTATATAAGACAAACACACTTATATATATTATATCACTTAACTCAAGTTATCTATGTATATTATTAAGTGAGGTATCATTTTAGAATTGTGGTTTGAATCCAGCCTAGTGGATGACTATGTATTATTATTTTGATGAAGTAAGGTAGACTAGTCTTGATGAGATGATATGACTATCGTGGATGATTGGAATGATTTCGAAATGTTATTTGTGGATAAATCATCTCTTCTACAGGTTTTTGACAGGTTGCAAAAACTAAAATTACAGGGGAAACTCTGGCGAATTTTTCGTTCGCCCTAGTAATATTTTGAGGTGATTAAAGTTTTTCCCGAACTAGATTAGTTTAACTCTGATTTAGGTTTATAAACCTTTTTTAGGTTTATTTAGTACTAATTAGTCACCTCGTGTAGTAAGCCTAACGCATCGAGATGCGACTCAATTTCTTAGAGATTTTGAGTTTCGAATTGGGGCGTTAAACATATAGAGCATAACCGTAACTAAATTTATCTATTTGTACATATGTGTGCTTATATTGTATTAGTATACCCGCGACACATACACTTGTGGCCTTATAGCACAAAAGTGTGCCCTTTGCATAGTAGTGGCCTTATGGGAAAAAAGTGACCCTGTGGCACATTTGTAACCATATAACACAAAAGTTTGCCTTCCAGCACAATAGTGTTCTATGGCACTTATGTTGACTTATGTAGCAAAAATATACAGAAATGGACCTTTGTGTACCTAGGCATACTAAATCCCATATTGCGCATTAGTGTACCCGTAGCACTATAGTGACCCTATGGCACGAAAGTGTACATGATATCATATTAGTGTACTTATGGCACTTAAGTTGACCAATAGAGTATAATCGTACCTAAATTTACCAATGTGATCATATGCGTACTTGTATGAATTAGTGTGCCTTTGGCCCTATGGCACAAAAGTGTGTTTATTGCATACGTATAGCCATATAGCACAAAAGAGTTCCATATAACACATTAGTGTTACTATTGCACTTAAGTGGACTTACACAGTGTGTACCATGGCATTTATATGGACCTATGCAGGAAAAATGTACCTAAATTAACCTCTACGTATCGAGGCGTACTTATAGAGCATAAGTGTGCCCCTAGCACAATAGTGGCTATATGGCACAAAAGTGTGCTCGTGGCACACTTGCTGCCTTATAACATAGTAGTGTACCTTATAACATATTAGTGTTCTTATATTGCATTTCAGTGCCCGTTGCACACTACTGGTCCTCTGGCACAAAAGTGTGCTCGTGTCACACTTGTACCCGTATGGCGCTAAAGTGTACTTTTTAGCATATTAGTGTTTATATGGCACTTAAGTTAACCAATGCAGCAAAAATGTACCTAAGTTTACCTCTGTGTAGCTATATGTACTTATATACAATAAGTGTTCCCCCAGTACACTAGTGGTTTTATGGCACAAAAGTGCACTCGTTGCACACTTGTAGCTCTCTAGCACAAAAGTGTACCTTATAGCACATTAGTGTTCGTATAGCACTTAAGTTGAAATATGGGGCATAACCATACCTAAATTTATCTATGTGTGCAAATGTGTACTTATACTGCATTAGTATACCTAGCAACGGCGCCAAAAACTTGATAGGTTCGAAAACACTATTTAATTAAACTGCAAGTATATAATATCTACTACGTAGGCAATGGCAAATATAGGTCGATCCCACGAGGACAAGAATAAAAATTTTCAAACTAAACTTAAAATTAACTAAACTCTAATCCTAGCAGTTTGAATTTTTAATTGATTTAAAAACTAATGATTAAAAGTAAAGCACGGAACATTAAACAACTAGTTAAAAAATAATTAAGTAAACCAATGAGAGAAATTACTAAGGTCTTCAAAATCCACTTTGTAGAACCCACAATAACTATGTATGAATATTAATTTTCTTCTCATCAACCACATACTAGTCTAATTATCAAACATGCTTATATGGAAGATTTGTACATTGAAACCCTTTTTAAAACGACTTAAATTATTATTCCTCTTCACTTGAAAGATCAAAAATAAATTAACCCAAGTATCTGAAACATCGAAAAACACTGATTATCCACTTTTGATATAATTCGTTACAAAACCAAGTTAATACTTGATAGAGACTATCCCAAACCTCAAGCAAGATCATCACATGTGTCTGAGGTTTCATCCCTAACAACTATACGAAGCCCAAATAATTAAAACATTAACCACATTTTTTAGAAAAATTAAACAATCATACACCATTATTGTATCATCCACAAAGTTTCATCTTCAACCCTAGTTGAGGGTTTAGCCACACATAATTGAAGAAACCAAAGAGATTATAAGGAAATATTTTATTGGATTTAATTAAGTATACTCACAAAAACAATTTAAAGATTACACTATGGTTCCTTTTCTCTCTTTGCTTGTACGGCCCCAAAAGGACTCCTCTTTCTCGAACTTTGTTAGGGCATCAGGCCCTCTTCAACTGCCTCTACCTCGTGCGCACTAGCAGACCCCTTCTCTACTCCCTTCTTTCTCTTCATCCCTCTCCACCGTACACAACCACCTCTCTACCACACACAGTTCTCTCTATTTTTCCTCTATTTCTCTCCAACCGACTACAGTTGCACCTCTCCCCTTTTTATACTTCAATTCACGAATCGTCTTCCCTCTCTTTATATCAATAACTGACTCCTCCTAATAGGTTTTTCCAGAATTCAATTTCAATTCCAAACTGAAAGAAAGTTGGCTCTCTACTTACAATTAGGTGGGGTTGGAGTTTGGTTGGGTGTTGGGTGTTGGGTGGGTCCACACCAAGTATTTCAAGGGAAGGTGATCTTGGGCTATTTAAAGGTCCAAAATTGGCAGTTCTTTAACGGGGTCCACTAATATAACAAATTTAGTGGGACCATCTAAATTAACAAACTAAATTATACTCGAAAGTAATGGGGATGATGATGTCATTGTGACATCATCATGGGGACCCTGAACACAAAACCTAAAAATCCTAAACCCCAACCTTATGGCACAGTAGTGTACCTTAGTGTGCCCGTGGCACACAAGTGGCCCTAAGGCACAAAAGTGTGGTTGTAAAGACCCGACCGTAGGGTCCATGACCCAAACTCGGTCCACAAGACCCTAAGCTCAGTCCGTTAGGAAAAAAGGTTGCAATTCCTCTAAATATATTTTTTTTTGAAAAAGTAGAGTTCAATCAATTCTCCGTTCTAAGAAACAAAAGCCTATTTAAAAACTAGTATAAATATATGACTTTAATAAGAGAGAAAGAGAGTTTAACAAAATTTCTTCCTCGATACATTCCATTCTCTCCCCAAAAGTTTTCACGTAAAAATCTTCGGGTAAAGGTTTCCCAAAACTCAACATTGGTACATCAAGTAATTGAAGAAATTCTTTTATTTAAAACCAACACTCATACACTAGATGTAATGATGAAACGGGATGAAGGACTGCAAGTAAATACTAATTCATCCTTAAGGAAAACCTTAACCTTTAATCCATCCATAAATAAAAGTATTCAAGAAATACTCCATAAGTAAGCATTTTCAAAATAAAGTCAAACCATTCAATACGATAATCCGTAATCTCATTCCTTGTTTAATTGTATTAATATATAGTAGTGTTCTTCGAAGTAGATGAATAACCTACTCCGTGACTAGTAAGACGAGTAATACTCCCGCGAATCTACGATCCGCCTGATATTCCAACTCCTGAATCTGTGAAGAGTAGGAAAGAAAATAATGAGTTTAACTCAGTAGGAAGAAACAATAATAAACGAACTAATATATATATATATACATATACATACATATATACATATATAGTAAGTCTATACATATTCATTCCCATTGGATTCTCGTAACAAGAATCCAACTGACTCACCTTACCTACAACACATACAACACGGATAACACTTAACCTTTACCCGTTTTTACCGAACCTAGATGGCCAGAATACATTCTTAGATGTCCTGTGAGACAGCTCCATATCAAACCAGGGTACATTCATAATAGTCACCAAATTTTATGACGTACCCACCTTGTTTCACAATTTTGTTACACATTTTTTACTTATGTGACAGCGTCATTATCAACATCAAAATATAGGGAAAACATGAATTTATATAACAAGCCTCATATGCTTGCATCACATGTCCTCCACCACCATCACTTGTAAATGTTTATGGCGTTTAGAGTCCAATATATGATCTGCCACGCTGATTTCATCTTTGTGACAGCAACATATAGTAGTTCATATCATCACCAAATGTGACTAAAACATTCCCAAAATACATATATGCACATCACAACATAGCATGATCGTTAGCACAGGTTATCTTGCATAATTCATCATCTAAAGCATGTTGAAATAGTATACATATCACTTTTACATAAGCATACAGCAACACAATTCAATAGATGTATGCATTCAGCAACGGTTAATAACTAAAAAAGCGTGGTCTTTTTGATAGCTTATTCATTTTACGATTTTTAAATCTTACGGCTGTTACGGGTGCCACCCACGATCGTGAGATCATCTTCCGCGAAGAACCCATCATGGGGTAACGCCATAAGGCCACCTAAAAGGAACGAATCATTTAGATTCAAAATATTTCTTTTGTTCTTATTACATGTTTTTTTTCTTTTTCCCAAGTGATCATGCACTCCACGTGTATCTTTTTACACAAAATATGTAACACATATGCAAATCATCATTTGATATAGGCATGCTTCATCATCATCATCATCATCATCATGTTAACATGTAAAATATATGTAACATATTTAGGTCCATGAACCAGGCAACCACATGTCAAATCACGATCTCAAATTTAATGAAATCAAACAATCACATTGTAGATATCCACATCATCATGGTAAAATCGATTCTCATCCATAAACATATATATGTATATAAATATATAAGTATGTGTATAAATATATATGTATCTACACACACACACATACACACACATATATATATATATATATATTATCATGCCATCGAAAATAAAACACCTCCACAACAAGGTTAAACTAAATCATGTATTTTATTTATACACATTCACACATAAGATTATAAAGGTGAACATATATTCTTAAACCGATTTTCCTCCTACCTTAAACACGATCATATTGAGTAAAGGTGATGATCTCTTCTCCTTTCTTCTCCTTGATCTTCCTTCCTCCCCTTTAGCTTAGGGTTTAATGGAGGATGTTGGTGTGTTTAGGGATGGTTAGAGAACAGAGGGAAATAGCTTAGAGAGGGAGAGGAGAAATCGGCTAGGCTCTCTCTCTCTCTTTTTTTTTCTTTTTTTTTCAACAGAATAAAGAGAATGAGTGAGGGATGGAGAGTAGAGGTCGAACTAGGCAGCCTACCTCTCTCTCTCTCTCTCAAAATCGAGATCTACATCACCCCCACCTTCAATTCTAAAAATTCATCCCACTTTAGTATCTTCTCCTCCATTCAAAATATTATTCTAGGGTGTATAACATGACCATAACATTTTGATGTTCAAAGCTACTTAGGACTTAACACATGTCCATCAAAAGTGAATCCTAAGGCTAATATTTTTACCATGTGTTTAATTCCATCTTGGTTAACAAATCTTTCCAAACTTTGGTGTCATCTATGTATAATAGGTAAGCTTTTAGAATTTTAATAGTCTAACCTATATTTTGTTAGTTTCTCATTGTGTAGATCGATTATGGCATGCATATACGTCATTTTTGAAACATCTAATAATCTTGACTCCTCAAATGAATCTAACGGTTGGCATTTCTAAATTCTTATCTTAGAAAGGAAATATTATTATTGTTAGTAATATTTTCAAAATGTGCTAACCAAAAATAGTCTTCATCAAATGAATTAATATTTTGAATTCATTCCCTAACTTAGATATTATCCTAAACTTGATAGTTATTTCTTGATATTTTGGTCACATGCTAACAATTTGAGAAGATATTCTCATTGATTGTTTTTTACACTTTTCATATGTATAGATATCTAACCAATTATACATATATATATATATTCCTATGTAACATGAATATCTTTATTGCATGCATGGAGTTATATTTTTTTGTAACAATATAAGTGTTAAGAGAGAGAGGTTGGATCGACTCTCGCTCTCTCTCTCTCTATCCCTAACGCCCCCTACTAGTGGGGTCTATTGGTACATTAATATCTTGCATGCAATATAATTAGTATGATCTTAGAATATTTTCTAATTAATAAAATCCTCACATGAAACATAACTACTAATGATATCAACAAATTTCACATGGAATAATAACTACTAATGATATTAACAAATTTCACATTAAATAATAATTTTAACTCAACATAACTACTAATATTAACCATCTAAACACATACAAAGCAAATTTATGCATGTATGCAAAAACGTGTACGTAGGCAAGGGACTCGTTAATTCCACCACTATAGAAATTAACACATGGGTTTTTTACACCCAACACAGTGGTTAGTCCAAAGTTTCTGGACTATACTCGACCAATGGGCCTAGGCCCATCTTGTCCATTTCACAATATGAGGAAAATAAATTCTCGGGTGTTACATCATCACCCCCTCAAAAGAATTTCGTCCTGAAATTCAAAATCATCAACAAGGTAAGGTTAAATCAGTTACCTGAAAACACTTCGAGTTATTTTTTTCGAATTACTGACTCCAGCTCCAATGTTGCCTCTTCAGGGCTATGGTGCTGCCACTGGATCTTTACTTGGTGAAACATCTTGTTCTGGAGTTCTTATTTTTTGCATCCAAAACACGTAAGGGCTTCTCCTCGTACATGGTATCCTCATCCAGCTGACCCCCTTGCCAGTCTATGACATGCGAAGGATCCACGTGATATTTTCATAGCATTGAAACACAGAACATATTGTGCACATTAGTCAATTGCGGCGATAAAGCAAGTCGATACGCCACTTCCTCGACTCGACCGAGTATTTCAAACAGTCTGATGTAATGTAGTGACAATTTCCCTCTTTTACCAAACCTCTTGATTCCAGGTCGTGGGCTGACTTTCAAGAACACATGTTCTCTCTCCTGAAATTCAAATGGTCTTCCACAGTTATCAGCATACTGCTTTTGTCTATTTTGAGCCGTCACCAGTCTCTCTTTGATCAGCCAAACAATCTTCGTGGTTCGCTGCACGACATCTGGTCCATCACGCTCTTTTCACTAACCTCAGCCCAACATAAAGGTGTTCTACAAGGTCTCCCGTAGAGAGCCTCATAGGGTTCCATGCCGATACTGGATTGGTAGCTATTATTATATGTGAACTGGATAAACGATAGCTGGTCGCACCAGCTTCCTTGAAAATCCATCGCACATGCCCTCAGCATGTCCTCCAGAATCTGTATGGTCCTTTCAGACTGTCCGTCTGTCTGGGGGTGGTAGGCCTTGCTCAAGTGGAGTTGCATTCCCATAGCCTCTAGGAAACTCTCCTAGAACTGCGATGTGAATAACAGATCTCGGTCTGGCATAATAGACAATGGTACATTATGGTGTACTACGATTTCTTTCACATACAGAACAATTAGAGCCGCTATTATGTCTGTTTGCTTAGTGGGAAGAAAATGTGCAGACTTTGTGAGTGTGTCCATGATTACCCAGATGCGATTATAATGCTGTTTGGTTTTGGGTAAACCTCTCATAAAGTCCATATTTATGAAATCTCACTTTCATTTGGCAATATCCAGCGGTTTCAGTAGTCCCACTGGCCTCTGGTGTTCACTCTTTACTTGTTGACATATGAGGCACTTTGACACATATAAAGCACGTCCCTCTTCATACCCTTCCACCAAAATTGTCTCTTCAGATCCAGGTGCATCTTGGTACTCACTGGGTGTATGGAAAAGGTGGATTCATATGCCATCGTCAGGATCTTCCTCCTGAGTTCGTCCTTGTCCAGCACACATATCCTTCCCTTAAATAGGGTTCTTCCATCATTTCCTGTAGTCTATCCCTCTGGCGCATCATCGGCCTGGACTCGAGTTTTAACTTGCTGAAGTGAGACATCTTGTTATTGTGCCTCTATGACTTTCTTCATGATGACAGGTTCTGCCACGACATAAGCAAGGTATGCTCTATCCATCCCTCTCACTACTCAGAGGTCGAAGTCCGCTA
This sequence comes from Macleaya cordata, assembly GCA_002174775.1. Lineage (NCBI taxonomy): Eukaryota > Viridiplantae > Streptophyta > Magnoliopsida > Ranunculales > Papaveraceae > Macleaya > Macleaya cordata. The sequence continues at coordinate 10,532 of MVGT01000290.1, forward strand.
TTGTTCTCATCATTCTGGAAGTTGCCAAGGTTCCGTAACTTTTTCTGCTTAGATCGTATGCGACTACGTTAGCCTTTCCTTGATGGTAGTTCAACATGAAGTCATAATCCTTTAGGAACTCTAACCATCTTTTTTGACGCAGATTCAGTTCTTTCTGCGTAAAAATATATTTTAGGCTTTTTGTGGTCTGAGAAAACTTCGAACTTCTCTCTATACAAGTAGTGCCTCCACAACTTCAACACAAAAAATAATGCTGCCAACTCAAGATCATGAGTCGCGTAGTTCTTGTCATGGTTCTTCGGCTGTCACGATGCATATGCTACAACCTTTTCTTTCTGCTAAGGACTTCTCCCAGTCCTCCTCGTGATGCATCATAGTACATCATATATCCGATTTCTGTCTCATAAGTCGCCAGATTTTTAGCGGCTGTTAACCTTGTCATCAATTCCTTGAATGATTTTTTGCATTCAGGGTTCTACTCGAACTTGACTCCTTTCCTCGTCAGCTTTATTAATGGAGCTGCCATTCTGGAAAATTTTTCCACAAACCTCTGATAATATCTTGCCAAGCCCAAGAAACTTCAGATTTTATGGACATTCCTGGGTTTCTCCCATCCAACCACTGTTGTTATTTTATCGAAGTCCACCGCGATACCCCGTTCCGATATGACATGCCCTAGAAATAGAACTTCGGTCATCCAAAAACTATATTTACTCTTCTTTGTATAGAGATGATGCTCTCTGAGAGTCTGTAGAACTATTTTTAGATGTTCCTCGTGTTCCTCCATAGTCTTCTAGTACACCAGTATATCATCAAAGAAGACTACCACAAAATGATCCAGGTAGGGTCGAAACACTCTATTCATTAGATCCATAAACGCCGTTGGTGCATTAGTTAGCCCGAAGGGCATTACTAAGAATTCAAAATAACTATAACGGGTCCTAAATGTCGTCATCTTAATATCTTTCTCCCTAATTCTGAGCTGGTGGTAGCTCGATCATAGATCAATTTTCGAGAAGTGATTGGCTCCTTTCAGTTGATTGAAGAGATCTTCAATCCTTGGCAGTAGATATCTATTTTTGATGGTCACCTTATTAAGCTGATGGTAATTAATGCATAATCTCATTGATTCGTCTTTCTTTCTTACGAACAACACTGGTGTTCCCCATGGTGATGCGCGGGGTCTAATAAACCCCAATTGTTGTAGTTCTCGAAGTTGCTTATCCAACTCCTTGAGTTCTTGAGGTTCCATTCGATACGGCGGAATGGAAAACTCCTTCGTACCTAGTTGGACTTCTATCTCGAACTCGATCTCTCTGTGACGAGGTAGTCCTGGAAGTTCTTCGAGGAATACATCTTTGTAGTCATCGACTACTGAAATACTAATCCTTGTTGAGGTCGGGGTATTGGCCTCCTCTAGGAATGCTAGTAATGCTCGATGCTGGTTAGTGAGGCGTTGCCTGATCATCCCAATTCTGAGTGGATCGATGATCTTCTCTTTATCTCCATGGACAGATAACTTATGTTCCTTCAGAGTGGTGAAAGTGAATTTTCTATTAAGATAATCTGGTATGACTTTGTAAGTGGACAACCAGTCCATTCCCAAGAATACATCATACTCCGCCATTTTCATAACAATAAGGTCTACTGCCAATTCATGATCCGTTAAAATAATAGGACAACTCCTACAGACTTTATTCAAGATGATAGTTTGCCCTAGAGGGGATGCTATATGCAATGAGTACCCCAAAGCTGTAACTTCTAACCCAAGGGTCACAACAAAATGTACAGATATAAAAAATGAGATGTACCAGAATCAAAAAGTATCTTAGCCCTGGGGCTATAGATCAGAAATCTACCTTTAATAGCGGTGACTTCAGCTTTCACCTCTGGAGGTGCCAGATGGTTGACATAACCTTGCACCCGCGGTGCCTCCTATGGCTTCGGTTGGCATAGTGGTGCATTGTTCCTTGCCTGATGTTGTGGTCACCCTTAACCATTATGTGGGCGATTGTGTTGTTAATTCTGTTGCTGACCTTGAGATTGGTGATAGGGAGCTTGTCCCTGATTCTGATGATTCTATCTTCCATCCTGTCCAACCGGTTGCTGAGGATAGTTCTTTACAATGTGCCTTTCTTAGCTGCAACGATAACACTTCCGTTCGTTGTTTCCTGTTGGTTGTTGTGTATTCCCTTGCTGGTGCAGTAACTATTGAGTTTGTTTGGCATTTGGCTTGTGCTTTTTCCGCTGGTCACTTCGTTCTTTTTCTCTCAGGTTGTTAACCCATTCTGCTTCCACGACTAATGCCGTGTCAATAACCCGAGCATAGGTGTCATGGCAAAATGGAACCACTCTCTAATTACTGCCTTCAATCCTCCCTAAAATTTACGAGCCTTGAGTAACTCTGTGGCGATCATATATAGGTTGTATCGCTATAGGAAAGTTTCTTCAAATTCTCCCCATGTTAGATTTTCCACATCCCGAGTCTGTGTGACTGACTCCCACCATTGTTCAACCTCTCCTTTAAACAGGTAAACTGCCAATTGCACGCGATGTTCCTCCGCCATTCCCAGAGCCGTGAATTTCTTAGCGATGCTTAGCAGCCATTCTTCTGCCTTCGATGGGTCCTCTCTCCCCGTGAATTCCTTCGGATGCAATCTTTAGAATTCCTTCAACAGGTTAACTCCATGATGAAACTGTAACTGAGGTGGTTGTCATGGTTGTTGCTGCCGAGTCGTCTCCATGTTGTTGATAATTCTTCCCAGAGCTTCCATAACTCTATTCATGTTGTTCTCTAGTCTTTGAGTGTGACCCGCAATTCCTTTTGAGGTTGGTTCACCTCTGTTCGGTTCACGACTGAATTTGCCTCGTGTGCTTCCGTTCCTTTATCCTCTCGCCATTTTTTCTTCGCCTATGTCTCTCTCTCCTTTAGAAGAAAAAGAGACTATTATCTTCTTGTTAATAAAGTTTCTAGTAACTATATACATATAATCCATTTATATCATATGTCTTTTAGTTGTTTACCCTGCCCCAAAATCGAAGTTTTTGAAAAGAAATTTGAAGCGTGAGAAACACAACAAGTGTAAAAGACTCACATAACCCAAGCCTAGTAAGTCTGGAACCTGGGTACTGATACCAACTATAACGGCCCGACCCTAGGGTCCATGACCAAAACTCGCTCCACTAGACCCTAAGCTCAGTTCCTTAGGAAAAAGGGTTGCAATTCCACTAAATATTTTTTTTTAAAAAAAGTAAAGTTCAATCAATTCTCCCCTCCAAGAAGCAAGAGTTTATTTAAAAACTGGTTTAAACATATGAATTTAATGAGAGAGAGAGAGTTTAACAAAATTTCTTCCTCGTTACATTCCATTCTCTCCCCAATAGTTTTCACGTAAAAATCTTTGGGCAAAGGTTTGCCAAAACTCAACATTGGTACATCAAGTAATTGAAGAAATTATTTTATTTAAAACCAACACTCATACACTAGATGTAATGATGAAATGGGATGAAGGACTGCAAGTAAATACTAATTCATCCTTAAAGAAAACCTCAACCTTTAATCCATCCATAAATAAAAGTATTCAAGAAATACTCCATAACTAAACATTTTCAAAATAAAGTTAAACCATTCAATATGAAATCTGTAGTCCCATTCCCAGTTTAATTGTATTAATAGATAATAGTGTTCTTCGAAGTAGAATAACCTACTCCGTGACTCGTAAGATGAGTAATACTCTCGCGAATCTATGATCCGCCTGATTTTCTAACTCCTGAATCTATGAAGAGTAGGAAGGAAAATAATGAGTTTAACTCAGTAGGAAGAAACAGTAATGCAAGAATTAATATATATATATATATAGTAAGTCTATACATATACTTATTCCTGTTGGATTCTCAGAACAAGAATCCAACTGATTCACCTCGCCTACAACACATACAACACGGATAACACTTAACCTTTACCCGTTCTTACTAAACTTAAATGGCCAGAATACATTCTTAGATATCCCATGAGACAGCTCCATATCAAACCAGTGTGCATTCATGATAGTCACCAAATTTTATGATGTACCCACTTTATTTCACAATTCGATTACGCTTTTTCACTTATGTGACAGCGTCATTATCAACATCAAAATATAGGGAAAACATGAATTTATATTACAAACCTCATATGCTTGCATCCCCTATCCCCCACCACCATCACTTGTAAATGTTTATGGCGTTTAGGGTCCAACACATGATCTGCCACGCTTATTTTATCTTTGTGACAGCAACATATAGTAGTTCATATCATCACCAAATGTGACTAAAACATTCTCAAAATACACATATGCACATCACAACATAGCATGATCATTCTCACAAGTTATCTTGCATAATTTATCCCCTAAAGCATGTTGAAACAGCATACACATCGCTTTTATATAAGCATACAGCAACACAATTCAATTGCATTCAGCAACGGTTTACAATAAAAAAAGCGTGGTCTTTTTGACAGCTTATTCTTTTTACGATTTTTAAATCTTACGGTTGATATGGGTGCCACCCACGATCGTGAGATCGTCTTGGGGTATCGCCATAAGGCCGCCTAAAAGGCACGAATCATTTAGATTCAAAATATTTCTCTTGTTCTTATTACATATTTTTTTTCTTTTTTCCAAATGATCATGCACTCAATGTGTATCTTTTTACACAAAATATGTAACACACATACAAATCATTGTTTGATATAGGCATGCTTCATTATCATCATCATCATCATTATGTTAACATGTAAAATATATGTAACATATTTAGGTCCATGAACCAGGCAATCACATATCAAATCACGATCTTGAGTTTAATGAAATCAAACAATCACATTTTAGATATCCACATCATCATGGTAAAATTGATTCTCATCCATAAACGCATATATGTATATAAATATATACGTATGTGTATAAATATATATGTATCTACACACATATATATATATACATATTATCATTCCATCGAAAATAAAACATTTCCATAACAAGTTAAACTAAATCATGTATTTTATTTATACACATTCACATATAAGATTATAAGGGTGAACATATATTCTTAAACCGATTTTCCTCATACCCTAACCGCGATCCTATTGAGTAGAGGTGATGATCTCTTCTCCTTTTTTCTTATTGGTCTTCCTTCCTCCTCTTTAGCTTAGGTTTTAATGGAGGATATTGGTATGTTTAGGAATGGTTAGAGAACAGAGGAAAATAGCTTAGAGAGAGAGGAGAAATCAGTTAGGCTCTCTCTCTCTTTTCTTTTTTCTTTTTCTTCAACTGAATGAAGAGAATGAGAGAAGGAGGGAGAGTATAGGTCAAACTAGGCAGCCTACCTCTCTCTCTCCTTCAAAATCGAGATCTACATTACCCCCACCTTCCATTCTAAAAATTCATCCCACTTTGGTATCTTTTCCTCCATTCAAAATATTATGCTAGGGTATATAACATGACCATAACATTTTTGATATTCAAAGCAACTTAGGACTTGACACATGCCCATCAAAAGTGAATCCTAAGGCTAGTACTTTCACCATGTGTTTAATTCCAACTTGGTGAACAAATCTTTCCAAACTTTGGTGTCATCTATCCATAATAGGTATTTTGGAATTTTAATAGTCTAACCTATATTTTGTTAGTTTCTCCATTGTGTGGATCGATTATGACATGCATATATGTCATTTTTGAAACATCTAATAATCTTGACTCCTCAAAGAATCCAATAGTTGGCATCTCTAAATTCTTACCTTAGATAGGAAATATTATTATTGTTAATAATATTTTCAAAATGAGCTAACCAAAAATAGTCTTCATCAAATGAATTCAAATTTTGAATTCATTCCCTAACTTAGATATTATCCTAAACTTAGTAGTTATTTCTTGATATTTTGGTCACATGCTAATAATTTGAGAAGATATTCTCATTGATTGTATTTCAAACTTTCCATGTGTATAGATATCTAACCAATTATACATATATATATATATTCCTATATAAAATGAATATCTTTATTGCATGCATGGAGTTATATTTTTTTTTGTAAAAATATATGTGCTAAGAGAGAGGTTGGATCGATTCTCTCTCTCTCTATCCCTAATGTTCCCCACTTGTGGGGTCCATTATGTCATTAATATCTTGCATGCAATATAATTAGTGTGATCTAAGAATATTTTCCAATGAATTAAATCCTCACATGCATATATATATATATATATATATATATATATACAAATAAATATATACATTTATATATAGATCAAAATAACATATTTTCACATGAAATAATAGAAATCTAGGGTCTTTCTTCAACGTGGGGTCCACTCCTTTCCTTATATATATAACATGTATTTCATATCAACATATTTCACATGAAATAATAATTTCAACTCAACATTACTACTAATGATATCAACTAATTTCACATGGAATAATAACTACTAATGATATCAACAAATTTTACATGAAATAATAATTTCAACTCAACATAACTACTAATATTAACCATCTAAACACATGCAAAGCGAATTTATACATGCATGCAAAAACGTGTACGTAAGTAAGGGACTCGTTAATTCTACCCCTATGGAATTTAACACATGGGTTTTTGACACCCAACATACTGATTAGTCCAAAGTTTTCAGACTATACTCGACCCATGGGCCTGGGCCCATCTTATCCATTTCACAACATGAGAAAAATAAATTCTCGAGTGTTACAGTGGTCGTTGCACACTTGTAGCCATATGGCACAAAATTGTAAAGTTTTCCTATGACACTTAAGTAAACATATGCAACAAAAATGTATCTAAGTTTACCTCTATGTACCTATGCGTACTTATATAGCATAAGTTTGTCCCTGGCACACTAGTAGTCTTATGGTACAAAAATGTACGTTATAGCACATTAGTGTTCTTCTGACACTTAAGTGGACATTTAAAGCTTAACCGTACATAAATTTACCTAGGTTTACATATTTGTACTTCAATATTAGGGGGTAGTCAATCCAGACACTTATGGACATTCGTGGACTTTTAAGGATGATGGACATTCATAGACATTGACAGAGTCCATAGACATCCATGGACTCTTGCAAAGTCTATGGACATCCTTTAACAGAGTCCATGGACTTGTATGGACAATGTCCACGGACATCTGTGGACTCTAGCGAAGTCCATGGACATCCTTTGACAAAGTCCATGGACTGCTATGGACTTTTTTAAAGACTTGTGTAAACTCAAAATATATTTAATAATTATTAATTTATTGATATTTATTATTTTGAAGTCTAATAAATTAATATTTATTAATAAATAAAATAAAAATTTTAACGCGGTTATAATATTCAGATAGGACTTGTGTAAACTCAAAGCAAACATCTAACAAAATATGCATCAAATTATAAACTAGTGTTTCATGTCTCAAAACAAACATCTAACAAAATATATACCAAGGTATTAGCTATATTTTCTATCATTTATTAGCTTCTTCACGTTGTTGATCTTGAGTACTCCATATATGTTCTAAAATAAATTTAATTGACATTAATTATGATTATATCTTACTATATATGTCACATTAGTGAATTGTGAATATTATAGGTTTAACCAGTACAACGGTCGCCAAAGTGACCTGTGGAGTAGATAGACCTTTGTATTTACATTCATATTATTGTAATTTAATGTAATTACCCATACATTAAGTTAGTGACATAGCAAAATCGCGTTTTCTAATTACAGACTGAGGATTGGTCCAATGATTAATCATCAATTGAGATGATTAGAGAACTGTATAAAGCAATTAAATAACTACATCTGATTAGGCTGACCTAAAATACCCAAAGGTATCAAGTTTTCTTGATTGGATGATGTGTATTTAATTAGCTTTATAGGGATGAGGGGTCACCCATTTAATGAACACTATGTATGTCTTAATTTTATCTCAAAGGAAAGTTTTGATGATACAGTTAGTTCATTGATTATCCGAATGTATGTTATAATTTCTGAATTACATTGATGCGAGCGAATTTATATTCTTATTGTTTTGTATGAATCTTAATCCTTTGCAGTTTCAGTACCAGTTTCTCTTCATTCGCATGCTTCGTCTATTCCGATGCTTAATGGCTCAAACTTCTCTGAATGGAGTGAGCATATCAAGTTCACCTTAGGTGTTCTTGATCTTGACTTATCTCTTGTATCTGAGAAACCCGCTGCACTTACCGACGACAGCAGTGCGGATGAGCAGAGTGTTTATGATGCCTGGGAAAGATCGAATAGACTAAGCTTAATGCTCATGCGGATGACTATCGCAAACAACATTAAGACTGCTCTACCTCAAGCTGAAAATGCTAAGGCATTTTTGAAAGGAATTGAGGATAGATTTCGTGCCGCTGATAAGTCTTTAGCCGGCACGCTTATGGCTCAACTCACCACCATGAAATATGATGGTGTGAAAGGTTTGCAAGAGCACATTCTTGAGATGTCAAACATTGCAGCTAAATTGGGTGGATTAGGGATGAACGTAGAAGAATCCTTCCTGGTACAGTTCATTATGAATTCTTTGCCTCCTCAGTATGGTCCATTCTAAATGAATTATAATTCTCTTAAAGACAAATGGAATGTGAATGAACTATCAAGTATGATAGTTCAAGAGCAGGCAAGACTCAAGCAACAAGGAAGCTTCTCCGTTAATCTCATGACTCAAGGAGCAAATAAGAAGTGGAAGCCCGGAAAAGGAAAGAAATCAGCACCATCAAAGGAAAATGGACCTACTCATGCTTCACAGGTCCAGAAAAAGGACAATGTTAAGTTTTTCTTCTGTATGAAGGAAGGACATATCCGAAAGGATTGCCCAAAGCGTAAGGCTTNTGCCTCCTCAGTATGGTCCATTCTAAATGAATTATAATTCTCTTAAAGACAAATGGAATGTGAATGAACTATCAAGTATGATAGTTCAAGAGGAGACAAGACTCAAGCAACAAGGAAGCTTCTCCGTTAATCTCATGACTTAAGGAGCAAATAAGAAGTGGAAGCCCGGAAAAGGAAAGAAATCAGCACCATCAAAGGAAAATGGACCTGCTCATGCTTCACAGGTCCAGAAAAAGGACAATGTTAAGTTTTTCTTCTGTATGAAGGAAGGACATATCCGAAAGGATTGCCCAAAGCGTAAGGCTTGGTTCGAAAAGAAAGATGAGCAATTAGCTCTTGTATGTTTTGAATCAAATCTTGTTAATGTTCCTTCTAATACTTGGTGGATTGATTCGGGCGCTAATGTTCATGTTTCTAATACGATGCAGGGATACCTTTCAAGCCGAACCCCCAGTCCAACTGAACACTTTCTTTTCATGGGAAATAAAAGTCAAGCTGAAGTATTAGCCATAGGAATTTACCATTTAATTCTTTCTACTAGTTTTAGTTTGGACCTCTCTCATACTTTATACGTGCCTTCTGTGACACGTAATTTGATTTCCTTATCTAAATTAGATCTTTGTGGATATTCCTTTAATTTAAATAATCAATGCTTCAGTTTGTTTAAGAATTCCATTCTTGTAGGTTCTGGTAGTTTGTGTGATGGTTTGTATAAGGTTAATCTAGATATCCAATACGCTGAAACCCTTTTGACCCAGCATCATAATGTGAGTATTGGAAGTAAACGTAACATGATCAATGAGAATTCTGCTAACTTGTGGCATAAAAGATTGGGGCATATCTCCAAAGAAAGGATAGAAAGATTGGTGAAGGATGGGATTCTTCCAACCCTAGACTTCACTGATTTTGGAGTATGTATTGATTGCATTAAGGGAAAGGCAACCAAACACACCAAGAAAGGAGCCACAAAAAGTAGTGAACTTCTTGAGATTATACATACTAATATATGTGGACCTTTCTCCACTGCATATTTAGGTGGAGAGAAATATTTCATCACCTTTATTGATGATTTTTAACGATATGGATACATCTATTTGTTGCATGACAAATCTCAGTAAGTGAATGTCGTTGAGGTGTTCATTACTGAGGTTGAAAGACAATTAGATAGAAAGGTAAAGATCATCAGATCTGATCGAGGTGGTGAATATTATGGAAGGTATGATGAATCAGGACAACACCCCAGTCCATTTGCCAAACTCCTTGAAAAGCTTGGCATTTGTGCGCAATACACGATGCCTGGGACGCCACAACAGAATGGTGTTGCTGAGAGGCGTAATCGTACGCTTATGGATATGGTTAGAAGTATGTTAGGCAATAATAATTTACCCATAACGTTGTGGGGCGAAGCTCTTAAGACCGTTGCGTACATATTAAACTGGGTTCCTAACAAGTCAGTCCTAAAAACTCCTTTTAAGCTATGGACTGGTAGGAAACCTAGTTTAAGACATATGCATGTTTGAGGTTGTCCAGCGGAAGCTAGAATTTATAACCCACAAGAAAAAAAATTGGATTCTAGAACGATCAGTGGATTCTTTATTGGATACCCTGAGAAATCCAAAGGGTATAAGTTTTATTGTCCTANAACGCTTCCTCTTCTTCCTTGATCTTGTTTGACTGACTTGCTTGCTGCCTCATTGTTTGTCCTTGATCTTTGCATTTTAACTTGACTTTCTTTGAAGATTGCTTGTTGTTGATTTAACTCGATCTCCTTGGCTTTGGCTGATTTGTATGCTTTTGATTTTAACTTTCTTGGCCTTGATCAATTTGAAGGCTTCTTGATGATTTTGGCTTGATTCGGCATTGAGGTTGATTTCAATCCTTTTGCTTTAGATGGACCTTTGACTGTTGTGCTCCTTGGAGGTTCTGCTCTTTTGTTGACGCTTCATCATGCTTGGGA
>MVGT01002792.1:24270-41589 GCA_002174775.1 Macleaya cordata
GAGTAACTAGTTTAGCTGAGGTTCGCATGCCTGCCCGATGGGTGTTAGACGCGGGGGAAGGTTGTCGAGGAACCTTCTCTAGATTAGTTGGGGGCCCTTGTCTAGTCTGCAGTCGTCAAATCGTTGTACTTGGTTCTGATCTCGAGATAACTCTGACTGGGGTAACCCAGTCGTGTTCCTTGGCTACACTAGTAGAAGTACACTGCTATTGTTTGTATATGTATATGCAGGTTTTTCTTGATGTTTCAATCAACTATATAATATGCATTGCTTTTATAAATGCTTTTGAGTTGTTATCGGGTTTATCGCTGCATGTGATGATATTAGGATGGTTGATCTACCTACTGAGTTTCTCACCCATTTATTTTCGTGGTTTTTACAGTTGACGGTTAAGGATCGGAGTAAGGTCCTTAGTGGTGCTGTGACGGCGTTGTTGGCGAGGGATCCCTTATTTTGGGTTGATGTAGGTTTCCCTCTCTTCAGTCACAGCGGACGCCTACTATTTTAACTCTTTTCTTTAAGACTTATGTTTGATGGCTCGGTGGTGAGCCTTATGGTTACTTGTTTTATACGAAACAACCCCTACTTTATCTTTCTCACTATATATATTTTGGCAAGAAACAACGAACATAATTATATATCATATCACAACTATTTCATGTTAAGTGTGAAATGTGAATGTCGCAGTTATTTGCAGGTTCCTCCTGGTCCCATGTTGTTGGGATTTCAGTTGAGTTGAGAAAAAAAAATGGGTGGCAAATTTTTAGTGCATATCCTTGTTTAAATTTGCTTCCGCTACGTAAATTTTATATGCACTGTGTCTATTAGGTGACGAAAGGTCCAGTTTATAGGGGAGACTCTGCCGGATTTGAGTCTCGTTGTAGACTGATGGTAATGTCCCTGGTATTTGGGGTACGGGGCGTTACATATTATTTTGAAAATATCTCATATTAGTCATTTTGACATATATGAAAAGATTGACACATGCAAAATATTTTGCACGTATTCGGGGGATTTTTTAAAAGATGATTATACATGTGTTATTATTAACACATGCGAAAATAATGATACGTGTGTATTAGTTCACACATATAAAATGCATGATCTATTCTTAGAGAAGTTCTAGAAATCCTAATCTTTTTAAGGAATTCTAATTCTAAGATACACGACATCTAATGCAAATGCAAATAATTTTGTTTATTAAAAAATCATTTGATTTCTTTTCTTTCTGTTAAAAATTATTTGAGATTATCGCAAAGTGGGATTAGTTTAAAAATTAACCCAACTAAATTAAGTGAGCAAGACCATCGACCTGGCTTAGGCACGAATGCCAGGCTTAAATGCCCATCTTTGGTGGTCTCACTTAACAAGTTTAAGAGAATCCATATCTTAACCCCGAAATTAACAAACATCCTTATCGTTAATGCATTCTTAGACTATAATCAAGCAAACCTAACCTAAATTCATCTATTTTAGGAAATATTATCCTTATTTTGACTATTAGATTTTTTGGATTTAGATAAGATTGGTTTCTTAAGCCCAAAAGAGGATTAATGAATGATGAGGCCCAAATTGTTTGAAATGGGCTTCAAATTTTCAATGAAGATAATAGATTGTAAAACCCAACATATAAATCTAAAGCTTATGATACAAATCATAGAATTGAAAGTTAATACGATGAAGTGAGCACAATAATCCATTAAATAGGATATTGGCCCAAAGATTTATTCACAACTTTTTTTAATATTTTATTTGATGTTTGAGGAAAAAAATATAAGTTGTACCCTAAAATTTTTATTTGTTTCAAACAATCTTAATTTTTGCCCAACTAGGATCAAACATTCAATTTTTATTTTTATTTTTTGGCTACAAAATTATAAAATAAAGTAACCTTTTTAGATTAAAAAGTATCATATCCTAGAACAATGAAGATATCCAAGCAATTCATTAATTTTTATGAAACATTGATTCTGAACTCTAAAATTTTAGAATGATGATTTCAACACTTCAATAATCACTAATTCATAGCAATTTCTTCATTTTAAAATGATTATTTACATTAAAATGATATTTCTAGCATGTTAGACATTTAGGCAAAAATGAGAACAAAATCTACACAAATTATGTCAATTGATCATGAATTTTAAGATCTACTCAATTCATTATTTAGTTTATATGAAACTAAATTGATCTATTACAATCATCACGACATCTAAAGCTTCTTAACCATTCAATTTTACATGGTATCAATAAATCACTAAAAAAAGTAAGATTAAAATAACATACTGACTTTTTTAAAAAACATATTTTTTTGAAACTTGTAATCATGCAGATAGTTAGATCTCTAAAAGTTATTAAATTTTGACTACTTATACGCAAAAATCCGACACCGAATGAAGTCGATTCAAAGCCCGAAAAATAATTTTGACCACATTTTACTGTAAGACGCGAATTTTGACCGAAATCATAATAAAATAAATAAGTTCTGATTAAAAAGTTTCTCCAAGATTCAACCATATAGATGGAAAGATCTCGAAGAGTTATTAAATTTTGACTACTCAAACGCAAAAATCGAACATCAAATGAGGTCGATGGAAAGCCCCGAATATGATGTTGACCAAAATCTCAAATTTTGACGTGAATTTTCACTTATTTCTTAAAAAATTCATTTTTTTATCTACAAAAATAATACAATCTAACCTTATATAGACAAAAACATCCCATATAATATTTGTTGTCACATTCAATATTTAATTAGAATTACAACTCAAATACATCATTTATTCCACAAAAATATATGCTTTTACATCATAAACATAAATAATAAATCTTAGAAAAGATAAAAGAAAATTACCTAGTTTAGTGAGTTTCTTTTGATGAGAATGAAGATTAGAAATCCAAGCTTATAACATCATTTTTATATTCTCAAAATTTTAACCCTCAACCAAAATAAGTGATAAAATTGTGTATTCAAACTTAAATTAGTAGAGATTCTAGCACATCAAAAACTCTCTTGATTTTTCTTCACAATTTTTCTCTCTTCTTAAATAAATTTCTTCTCTTAATTTTCTCTTAATTTTACTCCTCCTTGTCCCCTAGAAATAACCTCTTTTTATAATAAAACTAGCTTGATTTTAGCCATTAGATTATGGTGTGAGGTGGAAGGTTGAGATCATTTCTAGAAAAGAGGGGACAAATTGATGGAAGTGGGAGAAAAAGGTGGGAGATGATATGTCTCCCACCGTTGTGTATTCTATTTGTTTTTTATTTTTTAATTTTTTTTTGAATTATTATTTTTAAAACCAAAATATAATAAAACATTTTTATTATAGATATACTACAAAAGAAAACGGCATCTTTCTTCAAAAGTTTCTTTTATTTTACTTTTAAGTTATTTATTTATTAATATATAAAAAAAACCTTCAAAATATATTTAATCTTTATATATATTAAAAACTAAATTTTCAACAAAAACTGTTTGTTTGACCAAAAATATTTTTATTTTTTTATTTCTTAAATTTTATTTTTATTTTATTTTTTTATTAAAAGGTGAGTGATTCCACAAATTAGTTCCAAACTTGGTCCAAATTCAATTTTTGTCCTATATTTTACTAGAAATCTTAGATTTTGATCAAATTGAGATTAAATGTTGGTCAATCAGAACTAAGTATAAAACATTGATCTATACGTATCCCGAGGTACGCTAAAATTGGATAATTCTACAAAATTGAGTGTCAACAGCTTACCCATATTTGCTAGAGGTTGCTTGCAACTGAATGGCAAAGTAGTCAACACTCAATTTTGCACTCACAAACTTGGTAAATGAACACAAATTCTCTATGTTGCTCAATTGGACTGTAAGTGACATACTTTAGTCCCCTGTCAGACACCCATCTTGTGCCTAATAGAACATAGCCTACTGGTTACACATTTTTGGTGGCCAATGGTCAGAGGAAACTTATCAATTTATCCTTTTTCGACAAACTAGCCCCAAAAGGTGATGATTTTTAAAATCTGTTTCATTTTATTTTACCCAATTTTCCATGCACTAAGAGTACTGCTAGGGATTTATAATCTTGATTCTCCCAAAGAACTTGCTACCTAGGGTTGATTTCTTACAACACTCAATAATACAACACTTCAGTTCTCTGCGGCTCCTTTTGACAGTTTGATACTTGAAATTATGGAATCTCTTTTATTCCTCTGGCTTCTTCAATAGCATGTACCTATGTGGAATTTTTGTTAATAGCTTGTACCTGTTAGCCTGCAAAACAGCTATTAGGCTGAGATGTTTCTCTTCTTTTTTTTTGTATAAAGTACCCATACAGTTAGGCTTAAGGCGAACCATATGGGTCTCCCCCCTCAAAAAGTGCCCCATCTCATCTCTCTCTGTCTCATAATCGTCTTTGACAGAGAGAGTGAGAGAGTGAAAAATTTGGAAATGGCGCACAACTAAGCCCCCCATTTCCTCTATTAACGCTAACACCGAGCAAGAGTCAACATCTTCCTCTTCTTCCTTCTTCATTATTTCCTCACACGATCATTGATCAGAGAAGATTACTTCAAGAACAACCATTTTTTTTTGTTCCCGGCAAAACGAGCTCTGATCATTACCGATAGCCAATCCATCATTTTCATCAATCATTTTTCCTTAAACCTCGGTTGGTTTCTGTCAACGACACTGCCTTCATTTACCATTTTACCACATGCTGAATACAGAACCTTGATCTACTCCGATCCACCATTGATGAGGGAGATCTGACCATCTATTGCTCCGATTTACCAAAGGAGATCGAACTGTGATCTGCTACTGCTGTTTCGAAATGCAATGGATGATTTTCAGGTTTTGGGTTTGTGCATACTTGAATTTATGATAGTAATAATCTTTCTGATAGGGCTTTTGGTATATGGCTTGAGTAGGTATTGACATTGTTGAAGTTTGTTGATTTGAAAAGATGGAAACAGGTTTCGTGGAGCACCCAACGGTTGCTGGTGTGATCTGGTGTCTGCTGTAGCCTATCGGAAAACCGCCAAGGAATAAGGTTGCAGACTTCTTCATCTTAGTCATTGGATGGAGTTTATCTTTCGACCAGAAGAATAACCGAGGAGTGATTTCTGTTTTCCTTTTTTATATTTTTGTTGTTTTTATTTTTTTTATTTTTTATTTTTGTTTTTTGGAACTACTTGAAAGCATTTATTTCCTGCACATGTTATGAATTAATTACTTATGTAATGAATTTGTACTTGTCTTTTGCTGATTTTGCCTCAGTTGCCTAACCATAATCATGCATAGCATAATTTTAGTATCCTAGGTTTGTCCTCATAAGTTCCCCACGAGAGCAAATTTTTTTAAAAACAAAATATTTTTTTTTTGAAATTTATTTTTTAAAATCTGAGAAAACACGAAAAAATAAAACACTTTTCTTTTTTTTTTGAAATTCTTTTTTTTGAAACAAATAAAAAAAATGAAAATATAACTGGTTTAACTATAACCCCTTCAAACGTTGATGAAAAATAATCCGACATTTAGACCTCGACAAAGATAGACCAATGCCCGGTCTCCGAATAGTTTACGCTGATTTCCCTTTCCTCAGAAGACTGTAGCTCATTTGGTTAATTTGTCTCAGCTTATCATCTGGATTAAAGAGATACTCTAATATCCCTGTTGTTGAAAATGAGAACTTTCCTTATGATCTGGCACCTCCAAACTTACCCTTTAAAACTCTGCATCACTGGTTTGTCCTCCAAACTTACGGCTCAAACATCTTTAACATTAAAAGTCTTACAAATGTCGATCAAATTTCTCCAAGTCTTTATTTTTATCATTACTTTTTTTTTTCTTTTTCATTTTTTTTTGAGATCACCATCCTTCTCCCTACTAAAGACACATGTTGCTCATAGGGTTCCAAGAGGTCTTTGAGGTTGTAGCGTGGCTTAGGACCGGCTAGAACAAAAAAGTGAAAGGCTCGAAGTTGATGAATTGCTCTTTTGGATCTTTTTCTTTTTCTTTTTTATATATTTTTTTAACTTTTGATATATTTGATTTTATTTTTTTTAGATATTTGGCTTGCCTCTAGCTTGGGCTTTTTATGTATCAGCAGAATAGGAAAAACTTTCTTTTTTTGGCTTTTTAATAGAAGATAAAGGTTATTTTTCTATGTACAAAAGAAAGTTTTAGGTTCAAAACTTATTTTCTAGTGGTATTTATGAATTGCATGGGTCATTTTTGGGATTTGTTTTTGTTCGACAAACAATTGCGTCATATTTTGAACCTCTATCGGCTTCACGTGCCCTTAGTTTAGAAGTTGAGTAATTTACTCACGCGTAGTATCTCTTTAGTTGGTTGGCATTTATAAGTCTTTTATGTTCTATTCCATCGAGATCTGTGAGCTGAATTGCCATACCTGAGAGAATCTTCTTGATGATATAAGGGCCTTCCTAATTTAGCTTGAATTTGCCCCTAGGATCAGAACGTGAGACTGGTTTGATCTCCTTGAGCACTAGATCGCCTACTTTCAAGTCTCGAGGGTGGATCTTCTTATTGAAACTACGAGCTATTCTTTGCTGGTAAGCTTGTGAATGATAGGCGGCTTTAATTCATCCTTCATCGATGAGATTAAGTTCATCTACCCTGTATTGGATCCATTCTGCTTTATCTTCCTTCCCTTCTTTCAGGACCTAAAAGTTGGTATGTCTACCTCGATTGGGAGTACAGCTTCCATTCCATACACCAATGAAAAAGGATTTGCCCCTGTATATGTGCGTAATTATGTTCGATATGCCCATAAGGCATAAGGCAACTTCTCGCTCCAATCTTTATAGGACACATTCATTTTTTTTAGGATTTTCACCAGTATTTTATTTGCTGCTTCTACTGCTCTATTTGTCTTCAGCCTAAAAGGTGATGAGTTATGGTACTGAATCTTGTATTTGGTGAATCATTAACGAACTACTGATCCAATAAAGTTAGACCCATTATCGGTGATGATCTCATGTGGTACCCCATATGTTCATATCATATGATTCTGGATAAACCTCGCTGTAGGTCTTGACTTGTTGCTCTTGCAGGAAAATGCTTCAACCCATTTTGTGAAGTAGTTGATAGCCACAATGATGAATATATGACCTTTAGATGATGATGGTTTTACCTTACCAATTACATCTATTCCCCATGTTGAGAATGGCCAAGGCGATAATAGAGTGTTTAATTGTGATGGATGTGTATGCATAAGATTTGCATGCACCTGACACTCGTGGCATTTCTGCACAAATTTGTGACAGACAGTTATCATTGTTTGCCAATAGTATCCATACCTTAGGCTCTTCCTTGCAAGCATTCGACCATTCATGTGTGAACCACACACTCCTGCGTGAATATTTTCCACGATTTCCTTTGCTTCTTTTTGGTTCACACATCTCAACAAGGTATTGTTTGATGATTTCTTGAAGAGGATTCCATCACACACTGTAAACTAGGCGGCCCACATCCTGATTCATCTTCGTTCTCTTTTGTTCGCACCTTCAGGGTATTCTTGACTTTCCACGTATTTCTTTATATCATGGTACCACTGCCTGAATCTATCTTCTGTCGGCTCTTGTACCTAATAGTAGTTAGCTTTTTGGTCTCTTTGGATGACTTCGATCGGTCGAACTGTTGCTCCTTCAGGAATTGTTAGCCAAGATGCCAACATAGCTAGAGCATTTGCACATTAATTTTTATTTCGGTATATATGATGAAACTCGATCTGATCAAATTTCTCCACCAATTTTCTGAGACAATTATGATATGGGATGAGGTCTTCACTTTTCAGCTTCCATTCTCCCTGAATTTGTTTTATGATTAGGAGTGAGTCTCCATATACCTCTATCTTTCAGATCGAAATGGTCAATGTTGCTTTGAGTCCTGCAATACAAGCTTCATATTTTGCTTTATTGTTTGTGCATTTGAAATCTAACCTGATTGCAATTGGGGTTCTAATGCCGTCTGGTGATACTAGCATTAATCCCACTCCTCGACCTAGATTGTTGTTGGCTCCATCAAAGAACATCTGCCATAATGTCTCTTCTTCTTTTTCTGGCTCAGCTGCAAGAATATGTTCATCTGGAAATTCAGAACTCATTCGTCCTGTATCTGGCAAGGGATGAGCTACAAGGTGATCGGCTATTGCTCTGCCTTTGATAGATTTTTAAGTGATATATGAGATGCCAAACTCAGATAATAATAGCTGCCATCTTGCGGTTCTTCCAGGTACGACTGGTTTCTCGAATAGATACTTTATGAGATCCATTCTAGAAAGCAATTGTATTGAATGAGACAACATGTAATGTCTCAGCCATTGAGTAGCCCATACTAAGGCAAAACATGTCTTCTCTATAGCTGAATATTTGGCTTCATATCCTAATAGTGTTTTGCTAATATAGTAGATTACTCGTTCTTTTCCACTATCTTCATGATATTGCCCCAAAAATGCTCCCATAGATGTTTCAATCGTTGTGATATATAAGATTAACGGTTTGCCAAAGATTAGAGGAGCTAATATTGGTGGACTCATCAAATATGCCTTAATTTTCTCAAATGCTTCTTGACAATCATTGTTCCAGACCTTCGGTGTGTTCTTTCTTAACAACTTGAAGATCGGCTCACAGATTGGTGTAAGCTGAGCGATGAATCTATTAATGTATTGTATTCTTTCGAGGAAGCCTCTGATTTCTTTCTCGTTCCGAGGTGACGGCATTTCAATGATGGCTTTTATCTTTGATGGATCTACCTCAATTCCTCTGTGACTGACGATGAACCCCAGCAGCTTACCAGATTTTGCACCAAATGCACACTTGTTCGGGTTGAGCCGCAACTTGAATTTTCTGAGACGCTTGAAGAGTTTGGTCAGATCTTTGACATGGTCCTCTCTTTTTTCAGATTTTGCGATCATGTCATCAACGTAGACCTCAATTTCTTTGTGAATCATGTCATGGAAAATCGTAGTCATAGCTCTTTGATATGTTGCACCTGCATTTTTTAATCCGAACGACATTACTCGGTAAGAGAATATTCCCCAAGGTGTGATAAAAAAAAGTCTTTGCCATATCAACTTCTGCTATTTTGATCTGATTATAACTAGAAAACCCATCCATAAAGGATAGTAAACCATGACCAGCAACATTGTTGACCAATATATTGATATACGGTAGTGGAAAGTCATCCGAACATCTCCATCTTTTTTGGGAATTAGAATTATATTTGCCAACCAATCAGTATAAGTTACTGGGACCAAGAAATTTGCATCTAACTGCTTTGAGATTTCTTCTTTAATCTTTACTGTCCATTCTAGTATCAGTCTTCGAAGCTTCTGTTTTACCGGTTTAGCATCAGGATAAGTGGGTAGTCGGTGCACTACCATTTCTGTATCCAGTCCCATCATATCCTCATACGACCAGGTGAAGATGTCCTTGTATTCCTTCAGCAGCTCGATCAAAGATTCTTTTTCATCCAGAGATAAGGTGGTGCCAATTTTGACCATTTGTGGTTGGTCGTCTGAGTTTAGGTTCACCAACTCGACCTCTTCTTAAACTGGTTGTGGCCTATCCTCATGTCAGTCCAATGAATGTTGAATCTCGCTCAGAATTTCCTCTAGAGTGAAGAATTCTTGGTCATCTTTGGGCAATTCATCATCTTCATTATCCTGGCTAAGATCAAATACCATATTTTCGAAAACATTTGCAAAATCTTTTTGAGTTTTTCTTTTTCAGTTTTTTTGTTGTTTTTGAGAATATCTTAATTTTTTTAATTTTTTAAAAAATAATGATGATCTAAAACAGTAACAAACTGAACTGGGGACCATGCATCTCCCTCTTCAGATGAGGGGGCCCCTTTATCTGGTTGATTCAAGTTTTTTTTATGCCGATTGAAGATTCACCGACGACGCTTCCTGCAAAAGGGTTAGGCCAAGGAGACATATCATCATATATGGAATGCACAAGCAAATGAGGTTAAAATTTAGATTCTTGATGAATCATACAAACATGATGCGTACCTATGATACTTGCTTTTGACTTAGCTAGTGATTATTTTTCTTCGCTCACAGTTTCTGCTACCTCTGGATCTTTGGTAAATGTGAAGATTTTCACCTGCTAAGGAAGGAAAACACTCATTCTTGGCTTTTTGCTTGGTTTTCCCCTACTATTGAGTACCAAACGGTAGCTTTTTGCAGATATGCATTTCCTTTTGTTTATTTGTATCTCCTTCTCCCTTAGAAGTGCACTTGGATTAGGTTCAGTATGCTCTGGGTTTGACTTAGACGGCTTAGAGCTTGTTATCTTTTCGAGTTCTGAACAGACCTGAATCATAAAAACTCTAGGTTGAGATTTCTCTTCTTCACTCTCTGGACAAGAGGTCTCCTCTGTGTATAAGCGACTCATCCCCTCTAACAAGGTGTCATCTAATGGCTCTTCAACTTTTCTATCTTCAAATACCGTTTCTTCTTGGATGACTTCAATCTTTTTTATGTGGTGGGTACATTTGGACAGTGTCCTTTCTTGACGAACTATTCTTGGTACCTTGGTTGTTTCATCCAATCAATCCCGGGTGAAACATATTGTTCGCCCCTTCTCGCTGCATGAGCCCTCCTGCTACTCTCTGTATCGGATCTTGCAATTTTTGCCTCTGTCAGCTGATAACCTAACCCAAATGTTTCTTGTGGTGCTCTTTGATTGATGGTCAGAGGTTCAGTCCTTCTATGAAGATTTCTTCTAAGACCCATTCCCGGAAAATATCTCTGGGTCCACATAAGATAAGCTATCTTTCGGTTCCCATGATCGAATCTACTTAGAATTTTCTCTCGTAATGCAGGCAATTTTACAAGAAGATTGATATCCTCTTCTGCAAAGTTGTAGAGTTGCTTTTCTGGCTCGATCATTGGAACCATATTCTTTCCTCTTTGATTTGCTGTATCTTTATGTTCATCACTATCTCCATAGATTACCATCAAACGATCTTTGAACAGGAATTTTACTTTCTGATGTAGAGTGGACGCTACTACTTTGTGTTGATGTAGGCAGGGTCACCCTAAGAGCATATTAAAGTTTGCATTGATGTCCATTACCAGAAAATGAACTTCAGTATGCACCCATCCAGTCATAATAGAGGTTGTGAATTCTCCCATTACTGCTTTTTTACCACTGTCAAACCTTTTTACTGATCTGACTGTCCTATTGATGAAAGCCATATCTGATCCTGTCAAACCCATAAGTTTAGCCATTTGCAAAGTGAAAATATTAACCCCAGAGCCATTGTCAATAAGGACTAGTGGGACCACCAAATGAATCCAACCAATGGTGATATTTAAGGCCCAGTTGTGTCTTGGTCCTTCTTTTGGTAGATCTTCATCGGATAAAGATATTGCCTGAATGCTGTGAACATGTGTTACTGTTGCTATATGCTTATCTGGGGTGATTATCGTAGATACTTGTATAGAGCTCCAAGCCTCAAGTTCTGATTTCTGTGCCTCGTAGACGCCTCAAGCAATCCCCAAACTGAGACATTTGCTTTTGTTTTCTTCAGCTGTTCAACGATCAATTTGTCTTCCTCTTTCTGCTCTGTTGATTTTTGTTGTGGGACTTGGAATAATGGTGCTCGGACTGCAACTGTTGGATTATCTGCTCTCAAGTTGGCTGCTGAAATGTTGTTCCGGATCGAGTCTGGTGTTGTACCTCGTGACATTCTAGTGTTTCTACTTCCTTCAAAGGGTCCGACCATAAATAGTCTTGAGATTTGGGAATTATGAATTCCCGCACATCTATTGCTAGTTTCAAGTCATCCAGCCGAAAGACTAAAGGAGTTTGCACCGCCTTCTTCATTATTGTAAATAGCTGTTTCTTTGGCGATTCAACCTTCTTCAAGATTGTGAATAACTGTGGCTTGAATGTTTCTATTTTTGCCTTTTCTGTCTTGGCAATAGATTCATCCAAATATACAACCATCTGACTTGCCTCCCCTACTTGATAAATGCTACTCTGCCCTTGTGGACTTCTTTAAACTGGTGCTAATCGCAGCATTTGTCAGTTAAATGCCCTGGACCCTGATGATAATCACAGTGTTGATTTGGGTTGAACCATGTTGGAGGAGGATCACGTACTGGTCTGGGATCCAATAATATGATTAGTCCAGCTTCTACTAGACCGGGGAGCATAGCGCTTAACAGATGGTTGATTCTTGAGAGCTCTCTTTTAGGACATTGCACTTGTGGCTGCTGATTCGCTTGAAATTTGATTTGGTATGGCTTTTGCACTTGTTGTTTGGATTGAGTGCCCTGAGCCACATGTTGCTGCTTATTTGCAAAAGAGATTTGGTTAACATGCTCTTTGCCCACTTTTTTGCTTTTCGCATCTTGAGTTGGAGCCAAGAGAGATGACAATGTTCTATTTTTTATTGAATCTTCAAGATGGGTCCCAGCGAGTATGAACTTATTCATCTCATCGTGACCTCCGATACTCAACAATGTTTTACATTGTTCCTTAAGATGTTTAATTGGTCTTCTTTGAAAGGACAGTTGATCATCCCTCTAACTTTAAGCCTCTATCTTGCGATGAAGTCTGTAAATAACTCATCATCTTCTTGATGCATAGCCTCGAGCAGGCATCGGGTCATTGTTCCTTCAGTTCTATAGGAGAAATGCCGAATAAAAGCTTCAGCGAGCATCACCGAAGTAGAATACTTGGATTTATCTAGCTTGATTATCCATTCTAACGCATATCCCGTAAGACTTTGCGAAAAGAAATGGGCTATTAGATCGTCACTGAGGTTTATATTCTTCATTGTACATATGTATGACATTCTATGAGCTTTTGGAGAACCATTCCCATCATACTTGGTGATTCAGGAAACTTAAATTGTGGTGGCAATTGTTCTACTGGTGATTTATACCATGAGCTGATATCAAGTGAGGAACCTCCTTCCAGTCGTTGCAATCTTCTCAGTAAATCCTCATTTATCGAGTCAATTTTCTTTTTACTCTTGGCCTGCCATCTTTCATCATTCTCTTCATCTGAATCTTTTTTTGTAGTGAAAATGATTGGAGTCCTTCGTGGTGTGTCCACAATCTCTTGTATTGAGAACTCTTTTGCTTGTTCTTGGAAGTGAGTCTTAGATGCTTCTCCTGTTTTTGGTTCGGTCGTAGAGGACTGCCTTTGTTGTCATCTTCCACTAATGCCTGGGATTTCCCTTGTTTTGACTCCCTAACTCTTATTGTTTCTTGAGAATTTGCTTGATTGTGTCCCTCATTTCTTCTTTCAGGACTTTTACTGACAACGTCCTTTATCAGAACCCTTAGATCACCCAATGTCGCACTAGCATTTTGATTTTCTTCGTCCATCTCTTTTGCTCTTTCAAGACGTTTCGAGTTCTTAGCCCAAGCTAGTTTTGATGGTTTACCCGTCTTTAAAGTGTGTGCTGAAGCAGTGGTATATCAACTAGAATGCAGTGCCTAGAGTATAATACCTAGTTTGCACAGGTAATGTAATCAAATAAATAAGATCATAAATTCCACTAAAATTCCCTTAGTTATTTTCCGAGTCGAATTCCTTATATCCCCAACAGAGTCGCCAACTGTGGAATCATAAATTTTTATCCCTTTCCACCGCTCTCCGCCATAACAAAATAGGGAGGGTGCGGGAACGCTGACAAAGATTCGCCCAAGAAGAGAAAATATGGAGATGAGGAGTCGCCACCTGATTAAATGGGAATCAGGACCCGAGATTTGGAAAAATCACCTATTTCTAAATTTTTCAAAAAATATAGTGATTATCCATGAATGGCCTGCATTCAGAAAAATAGGGTAAGGGAATCCTGGTACAGGTCGAGAAGGTGTTAGGCACCAACAACCGCCCGATTGTGAGATCGACCTCTACTTCATAACTAAGGGATTTTCGAATAATTTATGATCTATTCGAGAAAGAGTTTGTCCTTGAATTTAAGTCCAAATCCCATATACTTATGTTTCATGCATATAAAGGTGATGAAGGCAAAAATTATAAAAAGGTGATACAAATGTCTCTTATTTGACATGTATCAAGAGAGAAAGTGGCATGTACATATTTTTCCGCACATACATCAATCAACCAATCATACAAGTGTATACTCGTATGAGGAAGAGATACACGTATATATTTATTTATACGTGTAAGAAAACAATTCATACACATCCATATAACTTGTATGGAATAATGAGGTACCTGCATATTCTTGTGTATGTACACAATCAGAAGTTCTAGAAATCCTAATCTTTTTAAGGAATTCTAATTCTAAGATACATGACAGCTAATGCAAATGCAAATGATTTTGTTTATCTAAATATCATTTGATTTCTTTTCTTTCTTTCGAAAATTATTTGAGATTATCGCAAAGTAGGATTAGTTTAAGAATTAATCCAACTAAATTAAGTGAGCAAGACCATCGACCCAGCTTGGGCACGAATGCCAGGCTTAAATGCCCGTCTTTGATGGTCTCACTTAACAAGTTTAAGAGAATTCATATCTTAACCCCGAAGTTAACAAATAACCTTATTGCTAATGCATTCCTAGACTATATTCAAGCAAACCTAACCTAGATTTATCTATTCTAAGAAAAATTATCCTTATTTTGACTATTAGATTTTTAGAATTTAGATAAGATTGGTTTCTTAAGCCCAAAATAGGGTAAATGAATGATGAGGCCCAAATTGTTTGAAATGGGCTTCAAATTTTCAAAGAAGATAATAGATTATAGAACCCAACATATAAATCTAAAGCCTATGATACAAATCATAGACTTGAAATGTAATGTGATTAAGTGAGCCCAATAACCCATTAAATTGGATATTGGCCCAAATATTTATTCACAAATTTTTTTATTATTTTATTTGATGTTTGAGGGTAAAAATATAAGTTGTATCCTAAAATTTTTATTTGTTTCAAACAATCCTAATTTTTGCCCAACTAGGATCAAACATTCAATTTTTATTTTTATTTTTTTGGCTACAAAATTATAAAATAAATTAACATCTTTAGATTAAAAAGTATCATATTCAAGAACAATGAAGATATCCAAGCAATTCATGAAACATTGATTCTCAACTCTAAAGTTTTAGCAGGATGATTTCAACACTTCAATAATCACTAATTCATAGCAATTTCTTCATTTCAAAATGATTATTTACATTAAAATAATATTTCTAGCATGTTAGACATTTAGGCAAAAATAAGAACAAAATCTACACAAATTATGTCAATTGATCATGAATTTCAAGATCTACTCCATTCATTATTTAGTTTATATGAAACTAAATTGATATATTACAATCACCAAGACATTTAAAGCTTCTTAACTATTCGATTTTATATTGTATCAATAAATTACTAAAAAAAAGTAAGATTAAAATAACATACTGACTTTTTTTAAAAAATATTTTTTTGAAACTTGTAGTTGTACAGATGGTTAGGTCTCGAAAAGTTATTGAATTTTGACTACTCATACGCAAAAATCCGACACCGGATGAAGTCGATCCAAAGCCCGAAAAATAATTTTGACTACATTTTAATGTAATACGCAAATTTTGATCGAAATCATAATAAAATAAATAGGTCCTGATCAAAAAGTTTTTCTAAGATTCTAACCGTACAGATGGAAAGATCTCGAGGAGTTATTAGATTTGACTTCTCAAACGCAAAAATCGGACACTAAATGAGATCGACGCAAAACCCGGAATATGATGTTGACCAAAATCCCAAATTTTGACGTGGATTTTCACTTATTTCTTACAAATTTATTTATTTTTATTTACAAAAATAATACAATCTAACCTTATATAGACAAAAATATCCCATATGATATTTGTTGTCACATTCAATATTTAATGAGAATTACAACTCAAATACATCATTTATTCCACAAAAATATATGCTTTTACATCATGAACATAAATAATAAATCTTAGAAAAGATAAAAAAAAATTGCTTAGTTTAGTAAGTATCCTTTGATGGGAGTGAAGATTAGAAATCCAAGCTTATAACACTATTTTTATATTCTCAAAATTTTAGCCCTCAACCAAAATAAGCGATGAAATTGAGTATTCAAACTTAAATTGGTAGAGATTCTAGCACATCAAATATCTCATTGTCTCTTCTCCACTTACATGAAATAATAAGGAAAAATGGATAGAGGATCAATTGCCTAGAGTTTCTCTAGAAAATAGACTCAAAATAAAAACTCTCTTGATTTTTCTTCACAATTTTTCTCTCTTCTTAAATAAATTTCTTCTCTTAATTTTTCTCCTCCTTCTCCCCTAGAAATCACCCCTTTTTATAGTAAAACTAGCTTGGTTTTAGCCATTGGATTATGGTGTGAGGTGGAGGGTTGAGATCATTTCTAAAAAAGAGGGGACAAATTGATAGAAGTGGGAGAAAAATGTGGGAAATGATATGTCCCCCACCGTTTTGTGTTATGTTTGTTTTAGATTTTTTAATTTGTTTTTGAATTATTATTTTTAAAACCAAAATATAATAATTTTTTTATTATAGATACACTACAAAAGAAAACAACATCTTTTTTCAGAAATTTCTTTTATTTTACTTTTAAGTTATTTATTTATTAATATATATAAAAAAACCTTTAAAATATATTTAATCTATATATATATATATATATATTAAAAACTAAATTTTCAACAAAAATGGTTTGTTTGACCAAAAAGATTTTTATTTTTTTTATTTCTTAATATTTTCCTTTTATTTTATTTTTTTTATTAAAAGGTATGTGGTCCACAAATTAGTTCCAAACTTGGTCCAAATTCAATTTTTGTCCTGGATTTTACCAGAATCTTAGATTTTGATCAAATTGAGATTAAATGTTGGTCAATCAGGACCAAGTATAAAACATTGATCTGTGAGTATCCCGAGTGTAACGCCCCGTACCCAAATACAAGGGACATTACCATCAGTCTACAATGAGACTCAAATCCGGCAGAGTCTCCCCTGTAAACTGGACCTTTCGTCACCTAATAGACACAGTGCATATAAAAATTTTATGCAGCGGAAGCAAATTTAAACAAAGATATGCACTAAAAATTTGCCACCTATTTTTTTTTCCAACTCAACTGAAATCCCAACGATGTAGGACCAGGAGGAACCTGCAAATAACTGCGACATTCACATTTCACACTTAACATGGAATAGTTGTGATATGATATATAATTATGTTCGTTGTTTCCTGCCAAAATATATATATAGTGAGAAAGATAAAGTAGGGGTTGTTTCTTATAAAACAAGTAACCATAAGGCTCACAACCGAGC